>JAVLVB010000281.1:902290-912606 GCA_032876305.1 Orestias chungarensis
GGTTTTCATCTCCTAGACTAAAGATGAAAATTAGCTTCTTGGCTACAATCCCATCTGTTTAGATGCAACTGTTCATTATTATGTTTAGTTCCAATTTTAAAAAGAAACTAGAAATTAAACACAACATTTCTAGAACCCATTCCAACACAAGACGGATTTAAAATAGAATGTAAATTGTAATTTTTATGGTGAACATCTTTCTTTAGTTTTAATGTTCACCTTGCAAAGAACATTCTGGTGTCTCCAGTTCAACTCATTAATTGTTTATTAGGCTCAAAGGCAAATAAAATGTTGCAACTCATCGTGTTCGTAGGAGTTGTGTAAGCAGAAACGTTCTCCTGTAGCAGTCTGTGTTACTTCTGCATCCTTTTCCATCCCTTTCACAGTTAATTCTGCAGTTCTGCTGATGGTGGACAAACTGACCTCATCTCCTCACTCTGATGCTTTCTTGTTCTACTACTACTCAGAGCCGTAGCTAGAAGGGGGGCTCGGGCAGCACCGGACCCCCCATGTGCCACCACAGATGATTGACATGTCACGACACGTCTTGTGACGCATATTGACGGCTAAATCCCTCCCGTCCCGTAGTTGGCGCTATGTAACACAAAGAGTTGTAATCCACCTTACTCAAACAAGAAGAGGATAAAATGCAGATTCTAACTTTTATGCTTAGCTTAGCATAGGTTAGCATAGCAGGCAGACCGGTTTGTGAACAAAACTCTGCTGCTCTGAAAGCCCCAGAATATTTGTTAAAGTGTTGATGAACTGAAAGCGTAACGTATATTTTTATGCTAACATGCTGCGCTAGAATGTTTTTGCCATCTCTTGTTTATCCCTGGTAGTGCAATGCATTGTGGGATATGATGCTGTGTCCACTCCGCGGAAGCAACAATCCTCAATAAAACTGGTGAAATAAGAACTTGAGTCACTGCTGATGAAGTTTCCTAAGAATGCGAATAGACACTTACAGCGGAGTCGGTATGTTTCGAACCACATTACCCATAATCCATCGAGACTAGTCTGACTTTCATTCCATATATTCAGACCCTTGTGTGTGTGTATATATATATATATATATATATATATATATATATATAAGATTAATTAGATGAAAATAAACAAAAGCAAGGAGCACAAGGAGCAGAGAACTCGGAGGTCACTCACCCTCTGTCCTTTAAACCACAAACATAGCAGAACAGAGCTGGATGAATCATATTTGATGCTTTTAAGCTCAGAAACTGGCCCGGTTCCATGTCAGTCTGGGTTCTGATGCGTCAATGCTCCAGTAATTCACATCATCTCCGGACTAAAGTACAGGTCATCTGAAATTAAACATTGGAGTAAAGCTGCAAACATATATAAGTGATTTAATGTGGATGTGAGTTCTGGTAGTTAGACATGAGACCACTCATCTGTGAAACAGCGAGAATGAAACCACAAAACCAAACAAACCATTTCCTTCATCAGATTAAAAGAAAAACAGAGAAATTCTGAGGAAAATCCTGGGAATCAGGTCTGGGAGGGGCGGCGGTGGAAGAGAGGTAAACACCTGGAAATCCTGGGAAAGATTATCTTTGTTTGGATTATTTGTTATTTTATGTCGAGTCTCATCAGAGCTTTTTTAAATTTACCATCAGGTTCTAAAACAAATTAAATAAAATATTTAATCTTACAAAGAAAGAGACTCCTGATTAAATTTAAAACAGGCTGCAGTTCTGAAAAAATAAAGCAAACGTCAGGCTCTGATGACGGTGGCAGAGGTTCTGAAAGAACGGATCAGGCCCACGTCCTGCATCCAGAACCTGCAGGAGAGAACCAAGCAGACGTTTGACAGAGACAGTTAAAGTTCAGAAGACCCAGGCGCATGTGAAAATGCCATATGAGAAGAGTAAAGTAGAATGAGAGAAGAACAATGTTTCAGGAAAACTTTGGTCCATGTTGTAGGATGAGCAATAAACCAAGACTAGAAAAAAACACCTTTATTTTGGGGTGAATTCTGCAGCATTTTGTCTGTTTTCTGCTATGGAAATGCGGAAAAGTACAAAAATATGGGAAGTGAAAAACTTGTGAATTTTTGTTTCCAAATGTAGGAGAATAAACCTGCTTCTCCCTCATCTAGTAAACAGCAAACATGACATAACATAGCAGCATAGCTGAGCCAGTTATTTAGTCCTGTTATGCTAACTTAGAGTCTTGGACCATTTAAGGTCATCTATAACGTAGTATGAGCTAAATATGAACATTGCTTAGTTCTGAAATCCAGAATCTGTCTAAGGACAAAGCCAGTTGTTACTAACTTAAAGCTCCTGTAGTAAGACGCTGGATCAACTTCAGTCCATTTGGTTTTATTAGTTTACAGGTCTGACACATCCAATATGGCCGACGTGCTGACGTGCCGCTGCTGCTGGGACCAAAACGTTTGTTTGTTATGGTGGCGCACGGAGGTGATGACGTCACTACGAGACATAACGGACCGTTCACTTTTGGCTGGGGGGGGTTCTGCAGTAAACCCCCGCACATTGAGCTCCCTTTCCCTGATTTTGCGGGACTTTATTATGGCTGATTTTTGTGCCACCAGGTTTGCGGGCACTGATCTATATGAAGGAGCAATAATTGTGAGCGTGTGCGTATGAATCTCAAGCGCGCGCGCTCATAGGTGTGCGCCATCGCTCGAAGGTGCTCGGACACGCGCTCAACTCTGACAAAATGCTCGCTCAGCTCACTCTGCTCGCGCTCCGCTCTGTGTCTGCGCTCTCAACTTTATATTATATGTAAATGAGCTCCCAGACAATCAAACACTGGCCTTTTTCATCCAATCAAATAATTCCTTCCTTTACTTCTTCGCTTCCATGTAAAACAGCCAATCACAACCAGCAAATTAAGGGACTTGATCACCAGTAGTTTCTGAGGGAAAGTAACGAAAGACACAATAGAAGATAACATGGTTATTTTTCCAATTTTATAAGGTTAGAATTTATTTATTTATTTAAGTATACAAATGTATTACTTACCATCATTTTTATTATGGGCAACATTCTATTAAAAACTGTAATACAATTTAATGTTATCCTCCGTTCCACTATTACGTGGAGAAAGTTAATGTTAATGTTTTTTTATTAAAAAAGTCAGGTAACCGCTGTCAACAGAACAGCTGATCTTATCCTCGAGACACTAACAGATGACAAGACCCACATAGGGCCTTGAGTCCTTGACGCGGCTGTCGCAGGTTTGATTCCCGGAGCTGTCGACATTTGCCGCATGTCTTCCCCCCTCTCCTTCCCCCTTTCCTGTCTACTTACTTACAAAAAAGGGACACTAGAGCCCACAAAAGACCCCCAGAGGGGAGAAAAAATACAAAAATAGAAAAAAATAATAATAAAAAAATGGAAAAAGAGACAAAACTATGGAGTAAGATCGCTGTCAAAAAGGTGTATGCAAAACTCTAACATTCGTATTTATGTCAATAAAGTTCTGGTACCCAAAACTGCTGAAATGTTAGTGAGTCTGAGAGTTTGAATCAACTTTGTGTATTTGGAAGGAATTCTTTGATTGGATGAAAAAGGCCAGTGTTTGATTGGCTGGGAGCTCCTTTACATATAATATAAAGTTGAGAGCGCAGAGCCGAGCGCGAGCAGAGTGAGCTGAGCGAGTTGAGCGCGTGTCCGAGCACCCTTGAGCGATTTGGGATTCACACCCACACACAATTATTGCTCCGTCAGATTGCTCTGTGCGCGCAAACCTGGTGGCACAAAAATCCCGGCATACTTTTTTGTTCGCAGAATTTCGATTTTTTGTTTGGGAGGGACTGAAGGGCAGTTTTATTAAATCTACTTTTTCCGGGATAAGTCGTTTATAAACGGCCCGAAACACCTTAAGAGTCAAACATGAACCATTAAAACGACCAGAACAACATTTCCCTGTAACATCATCAGAACCAGAAACAAACATGGAGAAGCAGCGTTCAGATTTTTTTTTACTCCTCTAGTCTGGAGCAAACTTCCTTTAAATCAAAACTAAAAGCATCTTTAATTAGTACCATCAAAATGTGCTGCTATTTAAAGTCCCCTCACTTTGTTTTTTAAGGTTTGTTGCCTTCTTTAAACCAGCACAGGTGTGAAAACTGAGCCTTGTGGAACACCGTACGTAGCGCTAATGTTGGACGCAGATCTGTGAAAAATCATTAACGCAACACCAAAATAAACAAATGCAAGAACGTAAAAGAAACGCATCTTTATTTTTTAATCTAAACAGTGATTTCAGAACAATATTCATGTTTAAATTAGTTCAAATAATAATTAATTTAACCTGCTGAATGTTAATCCCCTTCTTACTGCTTATTCTTGTCTAGTTTTTCAGCTTTTATTGGCTCAATAATTGTTCAATATTGATTAAAAAAAAACTACTTGGCAGATTTTATCACTACAAAAAATACAAAACAATTTAAAAAATCTACCAATGAAACTGGTGCATTTTAATCAATATTCATGAATTATTAACTTCAAACAAGCTTCTGTATCGTTCTGAAAAGTTTGTTTTGTCTTGTTTCAAGTTAACTAAGATATTTGCAGTAGAACCCGAACAAAAATACCTGATTTTATGTTTTTGGAGTAAAGACTAACCAAAAAAAAAAAAAAAATCAGCAGTTAAACCTTAAATTGACTTTGTTTCTACTGCTGAACCACATTTAGCAATCTGTATGAACAAGAAGGTAAAAAAATGGCTGCTGTAGTCAGGGATCATTTTATAAAAAACAAAACGAAATAAAAAAAGCTTCCTGATTAGCAGCAGATCTGAGCTCCGATTGGTTTAATAGAAACTGTTTTAAAGGCACCAGGGGGAATAAAGCAGAACAAAAAATGGCTTAGATCAAAACCCAATTTAAAAAGAAAAACAACTTCATATCAGAAAAACATTCAGAAATGTTTACGGACCAACGTCCTAAAGGCCACTGACGGTTCTGGGTCAGAAATCATCCTTATTAAGGATAAACTGGTATGAAAATCTGGGCTGATACCGACACTCAATATTGATATTTTAGTTGTGCCATAATCAATATTTAACAGCGTTTCAAATACTTCACTAAAGAAGACCCCGCTGACTTCGCATCAAAGTCACATGATCACAAAAAAAATAAATGAAACAAATAATCACATGACCAATAAACCCGCCTCCAGAAACACAAACAGCAGCAGGATGGAAATACTTGTTAGCTGTTAATATCGGCCCAGATATGTGAACAAACGCCGATGCATCAATAATCATAATTCATTTTTATCTGATTGTTTCTGCATCATTTAAATGTTTCGGGTCAAATAATTCTGGAAATTAAAAATCAGCTGGTTCTCGTCCGATTTAAAAAAAAAAGATAATCATCAGAACCAGAGCCTCCCAGAAAGGATGCGGAGGATCTGAAAGTGCGCAGCGTCGTTTCAGTTAGACGGACGGAGCGGGAAGCTGACGCCGACGTGGCGTCTAGAGCTTGGACCTGCAGGTCTCCTCCAGCAGACGGCCCATGTCCAGCAGCGCTTCCTCCACGACGTCCGCCAGAGCGCCGGCGTCCGTCTGCTCGGAGCTGCCGAACGCCGACACGGCGAAGTTGATGTGGTCCTCCATGGGGTTGTAGCAGACGCCGTAGCCATCGGCGACCACCGGGCCGAAGCACATGACGCAGTCAGTCTTTGACGGGACCTAGAGAGCGGTCGGAGACAAGATGGCCGACATGGACTTAAAAACTCAGCATCATAACTGAAAGACATTCATGAAAATCATTAAAATAATGATTAACTAATTAAATAAGCGTATCTTATACTGATCAACGCTTTAATGCAACAAACAGGGGAAAAGTGGAAAACAACAATTGAGAGGTCGTCTTAATTTGTCAGTGTGACGATAAATGACGGCGGCCGCGGTTCTGGGTACCTGGCTAGTGGACAGGTGGTAGTGGAGAGCTTTGGCGTAGGACGGATCGGTAAAGATCGCAGGCACAGAAAGTTTCTCCTCGGCCGCCTGCAGCTTCAGGCCCAGCAGGTGTCTGTCGATGGCCTGCCCGCTGATCGCCTGAGTAAAAACAGGGGTCCTTTAAGCCCAGAGGTCATGCTGACACAGAGGAACTGGACCGGTTCGGTTTTGGCAACAATGGGGCCGAGTTTATACTTCTGCTCTATAGAAAAAAATCGTGGTTAATTTGAAACAAGACAAACGTAACTAAAAATATAGTTAAATATAGAAAACTAGTAAAAAAAACTAAAACATCTACCAGTTGATATTTTTTTAATCAATATTAAAGTTGAAATGTCATATTTAAAACACACTTCCTATAATTATTAAATTCATATGAAAATGCAAGTTTTCATATTAGCCTCCATTGTTGTGATCAAAACAGGTGAAAATCATTGATTCTGTGGTGAATTCTGCGACATTTCCTCCTGTTTTCTGTGATGAAAATGTGGAAAAGTGTGAAAAACTTGGGAATTGTTGTTTACAAATGTAGGGAGAATCCAGCTGCGTTCACACGTAGCTTGTGAACGCAGCGTCTGACTCGTCTGACGCTTCAAGTTGGACGCATTTTTACATTTTATTCACTTTTTAGGGTCAGACTCTTCAACGGTCTTTTTGTACAATGTTGGATGAAACTTAGAGAAAACTCCTCTTTCTTTAATAAACCAAAAGAGCGGCTCGTCTTTATCTAATAAACCAAGAGAGCGTGGTTGTCGGCTGCCTCGCCTCCATATCTGTAACTAGGGGAAACATCCAGCAGCGTTCAGAGTTTGGTGATTTTCTCCTGCAGGAGCTTAACGCTGATGAGGGTCGATTTCAGCTCTAGTTTCACTGGAGTTAGAGAAAACAGCCACAATAAATCTATCCTCCATCATCACTTCAGAATCTTCCATGTTGGAAAGTTTGTCACTACGTCACATACAAGGAGCTCTCTGATTGGTCCACGCTCAAGCGGCCAAAGTTTGATTTTCCCAACTCGAGTGTTTGGACGCTCTAGGCGTGTCTGAAGGGCCAAAACGCTCCGAACGCTCTGCTCTGGAGGCGAGTAACACGCCATCAGACATTTTGACGCTCCTAGACACGTCTATGAGGACTTTGCATGTAAACTGGACCCTCCAGATGCTTTTAGTGTGAAAGCAGTAAACACGTGCGGGACCTTAAAATCAAACCCATTTACATACTTCTGTGATTTCTGCGCTTAGATGCCATTTATGAGGTGAATATGCAGCTTTTTAAGAGTTATGAGCACCCCCAGCATGTTGTGCGTCCTGAACAGGAGCAGTTTTATTCACTCACCACACTGGTGTACGACCGGTGGGCGGTCACGGCTCTCGCCATCAGCTCCAGTTTCTCCAGGTTCTGATCAGAACACAGAACTCTTTAAAGACTCCATTCATGTAAACACGAGCGACCGGTTCAGACGCCAGGCGAGGCGGCGGCTGCTGACCTGCTTCCTGGGATCATCAAAGGCCTTGACGAAGGCGGCCGAGGCGCCTGACGCTGATCGGATCGTGTCGGTGCGGCCCAGTCGGAACATTCGCAGCGAGGCGCTTTCATATGTGGAGCAGCAGCGCCGGTACTTTCTAGACGGGGAGGAAAAAAAACAAAGCAGCTGAACAGGATCATTAGGAAAACGCGGTTGTGACCCGACGGCTCAGAGGTTAACCCTTCAGTCCGATGACGCTCGCCAACGTTTTCACGACTGAAATCTTCTAAAACAAATGAACAACTTAACCTTTTTGGTCTGCTGCACATAATGTTTAGCGTTTTTTTCCCCAATCTACTGAGTTTATTTGCTCCACTTTTATACGTAGTAATTTCAAAACGTTTGGTCACGCTTTGTCCGACTTTCTCAGCAAATAACTTGAGACGTGTGTCAGTAATCGTGCAGCAGAAGAACCAGACGTTGGTAAATCTGGACGTAAACGTCGTCCGAAGCAAGCAGTGCCGAGTTTAGCTTTGTTTTTCTCTCTGCTTCCTTCATCTCATTCTGATCATTCTGATCTTGTGATCTGCTTAGTTTTATCACAGACCGGCGGTGGGGAGATGTGGACATTAACAGACAGGACGAAAGCTGCAGCAGCCACTGTTCAACCGGTTTTAGAACCAATATTTGGGAAGTTAACCCTCCAAGCACCAAAGTCGCAATATTGCGTTAAGCAACATTGCTGAATAAAACAGGCTGTATCTATAAATGTGGTGTTGAATCTTGTTACTACTTTTCACCAGGAGTTAGGGGACATATGTGCCTGTAATCTGAGCAGCATTTGTGGACGTGGTTCTATTCAAACTTATTGAGTAAAAAGAGTTTGTAAAACACCCGCGCAGAGAGTCGCTGCTAATGGTGGCGTTCACTGCCGTGTTCGATGCTGCTCCGTAAATCACGGCGGTGATGATGATGATGATGATGGCCGGCAGTTCCTGAGGGAAGAGGAAGAGTGGATCCTAAATTTTGATGAGCCTGTTAATTATTGTGGAGACGATCTGACAAATTCTGAGCCCATTGATTTCATTTCTCTTTTTCTGAACGATGAATTGACATTTTCTAATCCACCTGTTGACGTCACAATAATCTAAATACATGAAAAATCTACTTCTATCCCAAATTTTGGTTCATACTGAAGATATTTCTCATTGGCAGGAAACCTTTTTCTCAAACCACTCTAAAGTTATAGCCTTTTGACACCTTGATATCAAAATTTTATATTTTCTTGAAAAAACTCCAGCGCCTAAAGGTTTAAATTATAGTAGAGGATCTTCAGTTCATTGTCATTTTTGCCTCCTCATCTCCAGTAACGTCCCCTGATATCTGGAGCGTGAACGTCTTTTATTCTCAGCGACTTCGAACACGGTTTTTCTCTTGCTAGCTTCCATTTTCGCTGCCGTACGGGGAGAACCTCTCTTCAATGGTGAATGATGCGTCTTTTCCGTCCCGTTTTACTTCCTAAACAACAATCTGCACATGCGCGAATTCAAACATGAGCGCGTGTTGTACGGGTCGGGTGGGTGGAGACATTACTGATATACGTCATCGCGTAGATTTTATTTCCGCATTGACAGCCAGTTATTTTTCACCAACGTCGTTTTTGATTGGCTGTTATTTTCTATGGGATTTTCCATTGAAATTTTTCTATTGAAAAGATCCTACATTTAATAAGAAGCATAAAAGATTTCCCATGCTGAGATCCCCCCTAAAGTCAATTTAAAAAAATGTTGATTTGGGCTTCAGTTGCTCCTTAAACACTGTAAAGTGGTTTTGATGCGACGCTGCAGAGTCAGCGGACCGGCGGATCCGCTCCGATCTCACCTGTAATACGCCAGCTGCAGCCCGACCTGTATGAACGCATCCGGACTCATCCTGTGAGCCTTCGGGACGTTCTTCCCGAAGTGTCCAAACACTTTCACAGTCATGTCCAGATCCCGCGCCAGCCTGCGGAGGGACAGACGTTGAGTCCGCCGGGGGATCCGTCGAGGGTAAGGACGGTCGGACGGATCTTACGCGTTCATGCTCAGCTTGGCCTCCTTGATGTCCCGCTTTATCTCAGGCGTGACGTTGAAGGTCAATCTTCGAGGGTCGGGCAGAGACGCCAGAGAAGACTCGGCCGTCTCGGGTTTTCTCCTGCATGCATGAAGAACAGGACAAAAGTGTCTTAAATTTGAACGACCACACGCAAATAATCAGACCAATCCTTCCGACCTGCCGAGTGGATAATAGAACCCATCGTGGTTCTGCTACAATCATTTCATTCATTTCTGGTGTTATTAGGAGGACGACTGACGTGAACTCAACCACGTGGTCGATGAGCGCCACGATGGGCGGCCCCTCAGCCGGGGCGTGCTCGTAGTTCGCTCCACACGTCCCATCCTCTCCAACGATGAACTGAAGAGAACAAACAGCAAAGGTGTCACCTGCTGTTATCAAAAGTTATGAAGCGTTTTTCTAGTTTTCTTTCCAGATGAAAAGCAATGTCGGACCAGAGCTGGCCTTGATCTAGAAATGAAAAAAACGAATCGATTTTATCGATTATTAAAATAGTTTACAGCTAAATTATTCATCCATTAGTTGCTTTATAATCACATTTTACTGTAAGCGTCTATTTTTAACACAATCTGTTATATCTGCGGTCAATAGGTGGCAGTAATGAGCTACCTAACGCTGTGATCTACCAGTGGAGCAGTAGAAGAAGAAATCAGCCAATCGTTAGCCTTGTTTTGCTAGCGCATGGCTCATAAACAAATTTGCCCTGAGCAAGATGGCGGAGCAGGAAAATGTAGGAAAGTCTTCTTTAAGTGAACATCTGAGACCAAAACATGTCTGA
>JAVLVB010000281.1:927755-939292 GCA_032876305.1 Orestias chungarensis
CCCCCCCCCCCCCCCCCCCCGCCAAAAGTGAACGGTCGCTTAGTGACTTTGTGTGGAAATTAAATTCTTCTGGTGAAAATACTGCATTATTTCCATATTGACGAGTAAGTGAAAAAATAAATGCAGCCAGACCTTTTCAAAGCTCCCGATCCCCCAAATATTCTGAGGGAATCTTTCATTGAACGGTGGCTGTTGTTTACTCACATTATAAATGATTTATTACAGGTTTTCTGTGTTTCCTAGTGGAAAGTCTGAGTAACTATAGGAATGTTTGTTTGTTCCCAGCTCACCTGTTTCCCTCCTGACCTGTTTGTCTCCTCAGGTCATGAGGCGGCCTTCGCTGCGTTCCTCTGCTGCCTCTGTAAAGTCGGAGCTCTGAGAATATCAGATCAGTTGGCGCTCGTCTTTAAGGTTTTCGACAGGTGAGCGTCTCCCCTCTATCTATCTCTCTCTCTCTCTCTTTATCTATCGATCGATATATAGATATAAATGTATGAGCTGCCAAAATTGAACATTTGAGCCCCAAAAAAACACCAGATTTAATTTTAATAAGCATGTACCTTTGCGTGTCTCATTAAGCTTTAAAATAAAGAGAAAACACTTAAAATGGACAACTAGTAGATTTTCTTGAATGATAAGCTATTCGGAATATATTTAAGAATAGATGTTTTCAAAACTAGTGACAGTAAAAATCAGGCCTAAAATATTTTACTTCTCTGTAATTCTCCCGCTGTTTTAAAGATTTTTTTACTAGTATTGTTTCATTTTATGTCAAATGTTTTAGAAATAAATGTAATAAAAAAAAATTAAAAATTCTGTGAATAATTGGGAGTTTCAGAAAAATCTGTGAATATGCGTGACTCACTATGTGGTTTTAACCACAGTTATTAAAAGCTATTGTGAAACATTTAAAGAACCAGGCGAACGAGCAGCTACATGTTCAAAGGGGATTTACTTTCTGGCACAGATTCACGTGAGTTTGGAGAGTTTAAAAAAAAAATGCATCATTTAAAATCTCTTATATTTACTCAGGGTATGATTGATAAAACGTGAGTGATTAAATAAAAGCAGACGTGCTGCCAGAACCAGCTGTGGGTCTCTCCGCTTCCCCAGGTACCTCCAGGTGATGCGGAAGCTGCAGCGGACCTACAGGATGGAGCCCGCCGGGAGCCAGGGAGTCTGGGGCCTTGACGACTTCCAGTTCCTGCCCTTCATCTGGGGAAGCTCCCAGTTTATTGGTGAGCGAACTGGAGGTTACTCCAGCTTACTGACACATAAGGTTCGGCCAGTTTAGATTTTAAAGCCGAAGCTGTTCGAAGGAAGAAAGATCAACTCTAAACCGGGATGGACGCATCATTAGTGTAACTGCCTCGATTTGTTAGCCCAGGATAACCCTCAAATATTTAGGGTTATAATATATTTAGGGTTAAGGTCAGTGGTGGCAGCTGGAGTTTTATCTGGGGAGACAATAACTCAAAAATAGACGCATATAAAAAAGCAAGAAAATGTGTACTAAGTTATCACACCAACAAAAACACTTTATAAGAACAAAAACATAGTTTCATACACAGGTTTACTTTTCAATCAATCAATCAATTAAAAATACTTTTATTCATCCCAAAGGGGAAAAAAAAGTAAAAATTAAAGAAATTGTTCTGTTGGAGCTGAAAGAGGAAAGTGGATGTAGTAAAGGTTTCTGTCCAGTAGGGGGTAGCAGTCCCATTTGATGTAGTCTAACTCCCAACATCTCTGCAATGTTTTATTTCCCATAGTTATATCATGATAAAAACCTGATCCAGGTACCTAAGTACCTGATCCAGCACTGATGACCCAAACTAACATTTTTACCCTCAGGTTAGCAAAATAAAAAACCCACAAATGTTTCACGGCGTTTAAAAAAAACAAAACGTTTAACATCCGACTTTTTTAATCAATACGAATTAAACCTGAAGTCTTTATGCTGGCGCCCCAGTACGGTTCCCAATGTTAATGCTTGTTGTGTTTACGTGTGTATGTTTCTTTATTAAGAACCAAACATATTATTTCTTTATTTGAGTAAAATATGCTTTAAAATCAAAAAAAAATCGTAAACTTAAAAATTTGGGATGCACTGATTGCATCTTGCTATCGGCAAAAGTGATAACATTCACTGATGGCAGTTGCCGATTTTTTTGTTGATCAAAATGTTGCATGAACGCTGTGCTCAGGTGGAACGGGGACGTTTTTTGTTTTATAAATTTGTTAAGTGGAATTTGTACTCAATAAAGCAACAGTAAGTAAATTTTAAACCTCATAACTTTTGTGATCATACGTCTACTTACAGCTCGTTGAATGACGCCTCTGTCTTGGTCAGAGAGGGTCCGTTTCTCTTTGAACGGCACTAACATACTTTGAGGAGGGTGGCAGGAACCCTGCCTTCCACACTAAACAACTACAAATGTGCTGACTGCTTTACGGCATACGTCACTTCCTCCGTTTCTTATCTCCAACATCATCATCTGACATAGTTTCACAACAATTAGATTAAGAATCAAGAATCAGTTTATTTATATAGCACCAATTTACAACAGGTGTCGTCATCAAGGGACAGCTTAAAGATACATTCTAACAAATCAATTTGAAAAAGTTTCCAATCTAAGGAACCCCAGCAGATTCATGGAGTCATTGACTTGCAGCATTAACTCATCACTATTCATCCTTCACACAGACACTGGAAACACAAATGTACCTCAATCCAGCATCAGGATTTTACCACGCTATGCACTGTTGCTCATGGGAACTGTAGTCTTCCTTCAGGATAAAAACACTACTGCTTTTGTCCACAGTGGGGCGCCAAAATCAAGCAAAACTGAAACTCCAATAGAATGATATTAAAAGTACAAATAATAACTTTTTAATGTTTTTTCTCGTCATTTGGTTGAAAACGTACTTTTTTCCTTTCAACAAATTTGCTTAGTAGATATTTATAAGTTCTCTGTTTTAAAAAGGTTGTGAAACATTTGTGGCTATAAACATTTTGTTTGCTGGACTGAGAGCAGAATTGCCTCCTTGGACAAGACCATTGTATTTGTCTTCTCTGGTTTGGACCAAAACTCAGCTCAACAGTAACCGTTGCATCGCCAGCCCAGATCATGAGTCCTCCACCTCCGTGCTGGACGGGTGGTTGGACGTTTTATTGCTGAGCTTCAGGGATCAACATGTCCTGTCTGGTCTCCTCCATCCAGCAGAGCTCTTTCCAATAGTACGTCCTGCCACTGTCTTGTTTCTTGAGAGGAGAGGCTTTCTCTCTTAGATCTGCCAAGCAGCCATGTTGGTTCAGGGTCATGACCTTTACCCTTTAACCTGCCAACTGAGGCCTGTATAGTGTCAGATGAAGCTCTTGTTCAATGCATATAATGATTTTCAATCAATCTTCTCCAGTGATGATTATCTACATTAGTACTTTATAACAGTTATTCAGAGTCAAATCAGTTCACAGAGATTAAATGTGTCTGTAACCAACATCATCCTGGTGTCGTCTAAGAGTCGATACTCTGAGCAGGAAGGATCTCCACTAGCAGTCAGTCTTGCATCCTACCTGAGGCCTCTGACTGAAGACCGTTGCTGTCTCATTACGGTTGTTGGGTCCTGACTAAAGTCCAGCAAAAAGCCCGAAATTCTCCTTTTCCTGACATGAACAGAAATAATTTATCCGAGAAATGATGAGGAGTAAAGATATAAGATAAAGCTTCACTCACACCCAACCTGACCCGATCTGTTTTACCCTCCTTTATACGTCCTTTATCCTTACGCATGAGATTTATTAAACTTTCAACTTCTTTTGAATGGACAATATATCGCAAATACCATCATTAAAACACAAGTGTTCCAAGCGGCTGTTTGTGTCACAATAATATTTGCTCATATAATTAGCATTATGAATTTGTGTTTTCATGCTAATGTAATTATTATCAAGTTAGTTTACGGCAAAAGACGTTCATACCGGATGTTAATGACTTACCAGAATCCCAGAGACAAATGAGACGGAGGTGAAAATAGAAAATGGTCAAATAATAGTGTTATCACAACATTTACCAATATTACCTTCAGCTCAGGTTTGGCTAATATCATCAGCCCGTAGGTTTTAGATCATGTTAGTGGCGCCACCCGCTGGCGATCCATGGAGACTAACATGGTGCTCTCTCCCCAGATCATCCGACGCTGGAGCCCCGGCACTTCATCGACGAGAGAGTGGTGAACGAGCAGCATCAGGACTACATGCTGCTGGACTGCATCAAGTTCATAAACGAGGTGAGGAATAGGGTCCGTTAAACTCGACTCGGCGTCCATCGTCTCCCGTCCGATACGTCACATTTACCGATATTTCACCCCCTTAAACATCTGGAACCAAGATCAAAATGAACCCGGTCCGTTTTTCCGGTCAGTTCCAGATTCATGCCTTCAGAACTCCAACAAAAACTTTAGTTGAAGACAAATTTCATAGGAAAAGGAAGAAAATGAAACTATGCTGTAGTCACTCAGGTGTTTACATAAACATGTACAGTTATGCTAATATTATTCTCTGAAAGTTTATGAGCACAGGTGGTGAGAAACTGAGAAAATATCAGAAATAAATCCAATCTAAGTGAACTAAGTTGGATTACTGATAACTGAGCTCAAATTGGTGTTTTAGTTTGGTTATTGTTGCTGGGAGTTTAAAATCCCAGATAATTTTTTTTTTTACAGAAACTAAACCCCAAAATCAACATTTTGTTCCAGATAAACAGTTTTTTAAATTTATTTTTTGGTAATATTTGGCCTAAACCATCTCAGTGCTTGCCTCTGTGGGATGAACTGTGGCTACTGCAGCTGCTAATTGATCTGGCCCCGCCCCTTTTATCTGCTAAATTTGGGGCGGGGCTTTGAGTTTAGCGTGTGTGGCTAAAAGTTTTATTTAGAATAACTTGACACAACTACTCTACTGTTGGATGGTTTCATATAAATAATTGAAAGGAGTTATTATTATTAAGTTGCTTGTTGCTACGGTGATTCCCACCTTTCAATTAAAATTTAAATTCAATAAAGTTAAAATTTGTGCTAAAGACGTTCTTAAACCTTCCTGTCGCCACACAAAGGTTCCTGCAGTAGGTTTAACTGAACCTTAAGGTTTTTGTTTTTTAATAAATTGGTTGGATTTATTTATTTTTTTTACATACGCTTAATTTTGTTTTACAATAGCTCCTAAAATAAGTGTAATTCAGTTTTAAATGTAAAAAATGAACTTTCTGCTGATAAATGATAAAGAACCGAAGCTGGACGTGGTTTTATCATTTTTTACAACATACTGGTTCCTATAGAGACAAACAAGAGGTCAGTTGTATTTAGGGGTAGGCGTCTACTGTTAATGGTAGGGTGAAGGTCAGAGGTCACAGTTAGGCTGTAGAAATTCATGAAAATGAATGGAGGTCAATGGAAAGTCCCCACAAGGATGGCGTTAAAAGAGCGTGAGTGTGCGGAGGCGATGAGGTTGCCTGTGCTGGGAGTCGGCCAGATCGGGATCCGCACGCTTTTGTTTTGGGAATTTCAGAGGAAAACGGAGGGGAGGGAAGTCTGAGTGGGCGTCACTGGAGCGGCTGCATCCGTTTTCCTTTTTCCCAGTTCGCATGGACTTCCCCCTTCACCTTCCTCCTCCTGCTTTAAGCTTTCCTCTCGTAGTGGTCTTCAAAAATACTCTAGTCGGTTAATTCCTGGTATTAAAGCTGATAATGTTTTCATCACTCCTAAAATCAGGTTAATTATAAACTCTTTAATGTAGATGCTAAATAACATTTAGACCGAAAGCGTCTCTTCTTCTCATCAGTCTGTGGCTACTTTCTGTTTTTATTTTTTTGTTAGTTTTTAGTTGTTTTTTTTACATTCTAAAGGTAAAATTATTTATTTAGGGCTTTTTCAGGTTATATTAAAATCTGAGATAATTTTTATCAGGCATTATGGAGATAAATTTGTTCTAATGTTATTGTAAAAACAAAAGATTGATTAAAAGAAAAATGTATTTCAAAACCGAATCTTCAGAAAAGTAATTGTTTTTGTCTCTTTAGTGGCTTAATCTATTTGACATTTGACATTTTTTTTCTCAAACATAAAAAGTTTTCTCCTGAAATACTTTCTTCTTATTGTGAACCCGACATGATTCTGCAATCGGCAAAAAATCCTGCAAAGTCAAGGAAAGGGCGTAGAATAATGCGGAGGGGTTAATAATTCTTAAAAAGCCGCATATTCACCACATAAATATCATCAAAGCGCAGAAATCACAGAATGATGTAAATTCATCTGATTTTACGGCAGAAATAAGAATTGAGGATTTTCTTACTCTGACTGACACTACCCCCCCCCCAGTCAAAAGTGAACGGTCCTGCTCGCCGCGTAGTGACGTCATCACCTCCGTACGCAACAAACACACGTTTTGGTCCCAGCAGCACGTCAGCGCGTCGGCCATCTTGGATGAGTCAGATCTGCCCCGTAAACTAATGAAAGCAAATGGACTGAAGTTGATCCTGCGTCTTACTACAGGAGCTTTAAGTTAGTAACAACTGGCTTTGTTCTTAGACAGATTCTGGATTTCAGAACTAAGCAATGTTCATATTTAGCTCATACTACGTTATAGATGACCTTAAATGGTCCAAGACTCTAAGTTAGCATAACGGGACTAAATAACTGGCTGGTCGGACTGATTTATAAGCTGAAACTGTGACTACCCTTACTTGAATCCCTCTTTATCGGCGTTCACACAGTAGATTTTGATGTTCATTTTTGAATTTTACTGTTAAAATGCTTTTTTTTTTTACTACTAATTACTAAAACAAATATCACCGCTATCAGACTTGTGTGTGAGCGGTTTACGACTTCAAACCGACCCGGATAAAGAAGAATGTAGAGGTCCCGCTGCGGCAGCGCGTTTTCACCACTAACGACCAACGTTAAAGTTGCTGAGAGCAAAGAAAGCTAAACTCTGCATCGCTTGCTTCAGACATTGTCTACGTCCAGATTTACCACGTCTGGCATTTTCTGCTGCACAATTACGATGCACGTCTCACGTTGATGAGCGTTGAATGCGCTTTAAAATGGATTGCTTGTCTGACTTAGTACACCATGATAAAGTGCCACGAACTCGATTCTTTGGTTTCAGTGAAAAATCGTGATTGGATTTAATCTAAAATGTTGCGTCTTTCACCATCGTCTGTTCTGATCAATTTATTATTGCAACAAACTTTAAAAACAAGCAGTTTTAATTTATTTGTGTGATTTTTAAATGTTGCTATTATTGAGGACGGGCAGAAATCGGCTCCTGTGGTCGACTTTCGCCGCCGGTTTATATCCTTTCCTGCAGAAGATTTACATCTTCAGATTTACTCATCATCAATGGTTTCACTTCAGTTTTATTTCAGCACCGGTAACCATAGCTACCATACTTTTTATTGTTAAGGTGAAGCTGACGGCTTGGAGGATTTAGAAAGCTGGGAAGCTGCTCTTGTGAATATACGTTTTTGTTTTGTTTGTTGCTCCGATCGTTCCCTGGTCCTGTTTGGACCCGTTTGACTCGCAGCTTGTTTGCAGTCCTTTGTTTACCTCTGCGCGTTCGAGCCTTTGAAAGCGTGAACACGCGCTCCTCTCTGTGCGCACGCCCGGGATCTCTTTCCTACTCTCCACACATGTGGACGCTTCAAACTCGAGCTCCTATTTCTTGTCTTTTTTTTTTTTTTTCCAATGTCAGACACAGAGCTTGTGTGTGAGCGCGATCCCCAAACATGAGTCACTTCCTTCCCCACATGCTGCTGTGAATCACTCCTTCCTCCAGGGAATACGGGCCGTCTCCTCCCCCTCGCCCTTCCTCCCTCCACCCCACCCTTCCCCCGGCTTCTCGTGCGAGTCCCTGGAAAGTGTCTGAGCAGCCGTGGAAAAAGGAGGTTTTTTTATTTTTTTAGGATCAATGCCCCAGGGTCTGGATTTGGGCTCCTCAGCTTCTTCGGGGAATCTGTTGGGAAAACTGAGCACAATCCCCATTTCTTGTGTCAGACTTTCGTAAATGCAGCATTTGTTTGTCCATCTAAGAGCTCGTACTGTGTTGTGGGATTGTTTTAGAAATTGTTCTGCGTCCTTTTAGAATAAATGTTAAAATAAAACTTACTATCGTAAGTTTTCCTCCCAAACCACCAATAATTTCTGTGTCTTGTAAAGTTTTTCTATTGAGTTTGGCTCATTTTTGGGATCATTCCTCATAGCTGTAATTCATTTACGAGGATAATGTTAATGTTCTAATCTTAGTGTAAAAAGCAGCAGCTATAGATTGATTGCTTTATCCAAACAGATAAAGATTAAGGAGACAACACAAATGATCGTAATAATCGTTTTGAAATAGTTACCAGTGATTTAGTTTGACATGGTTTGATTCAAAATGGTAATAATTTATTGAATTTAATACACTTTACATCTTTCAGTGTCAAAGTCCTATAAGAAAAAACGGATTGGAAAAAAAGAAGAAGATCCATAAACAGTCAAAAATAAATAAGTGTTGGGAATTCAACTGATGTTCTGAACGATAACTGTATTGCAAGAACAAGAATTTTGTTTTGGTTGGAGAAATTTACTTTGCTCTGATAACAGCTTTGTCAAAAATATAACAAGGAAATCTGATTTATTCTAAGTTTTGATTAGTTTTTATTCAGTCAGTTGTAAAGAAACCTGTCATTGAAAACAATTTAAAGAACTTGACTGAAATCACAGAAGCTCAAGGCTTATATTTCTCATAAGATATATCCTTTAACTTAAATCTCAGGATGTAAAACTATTAATTAAGCAAAATCTCTCCTGATATATTCAAAAGTTAAAAGTTATTTCCAGACTTGACTACCAAATGGCGTAATAACTTAATTAAAAGCCCACTTACTCTGCTTATTTGTGAAATGATTTAAATTTTAGCACATTTCTAAGAGGACAAATAATCTGCTACTCGATCCAACTCAAAATGTTGAGGCTGTTAGCATTAGCATGCTAACATCAACAACATAGTTTTACATCTTCTTAAATCAAATTAAGACAAATATTATAAAACATAAATATGGTGTTGATGTTTAGCTAATCTGCACGTTAAAAGATATTGTGATTCAAGCTGGAAGTTTTTTCGGTGAGCATGTTCATTTTGCATAAAACGAAGATGAATATGTAGTTAATGGTTTGTTATGAAAATAATAGAAATATCTTAAAGCCCATTGTTTTTTTCAATTTATGTGGAAAAAGAAAAGGAAAAGCTGTAGATAAATGTGACTGTATCCAGACTCCAGCTTTGAGATCAGATTAAAAACCTGAGCTAATCAAGCATGCTAAAGCTAACATTAGCATGCTAACATCCTCTGCTTTTTAATAAATGAAGAAAAAAAAAGTTTCATGAAGGATTATTGCAGAATTGGTGAGAAACTAAATGTTGGACAACACCCAAAGCTATGTCTTGGGGTTATTTTCAAACTAAAGTAGCACCACTGTTGTCATAGCTTCTTTAGCATGCTCAAGCTAACATGTGAAACTCTAGGGTGTTTTTATTGGATTTAGATTTTCCCTTAAAAACACTTTGCACTAAAATATCTATTGCGTTTGGATAAAATGAGTGTTAAACAGCATCCACAGCCAACTATGGCACTCATACTCAAGACTAAACTGCAGTGTAGCTAAGGGGGCATGGTAAAATAATGGTAGCATGCTGCCATCTGTGGCTGCTTTGTTTTTATTTTATGTGATTGTACAGTTTTTTCTGCAGGTCAGAAATCGACATAGTATTATGCAAAATAATGGCGTCCTGTATTTCTTAAGAGAAATAAAATAAAACTTGTTTATTATCAACGTTAATTATTAATAATGTTGTCGTGAATTGTATATCTGTAACATTTTTTGATCAAACCGTAGTTGTTATAATCCTTACACACAAACTGAAATGAGATTAATTTTTTGAAACTCTGTAAAGGAAAGTGAGAACAATAGTCTTACAATTAATTAATAATTTATCAATTTAAGTTCTAAATTGGTATATTTTGTGAGATTTTTAGATTTAGAAAACAACTAGGACTGCACATCGTGTTGCTCTTATGTAATTTCTTTATTTACAATGTAATATTCTAACGTACGTAATGCTGGCTTGAATCTTTACGGTATGAATTAGTTATAGAGATGGCATTTCTTCAATGTTTTATCAGCTCATCCTCCCCTCTTTGCTCTGCAGATGAAAACGGGTCCATTTGCCGAGCACTCCAACCAGCTGTGGAACATCAGTGCCGTTCCTTCTTGGTCCAAAGTCAACCAAGGCCTGATCAGGATGTATAAAGCGGAGGTAAAACAAATCTTTAAAGACTCATCAAGTTTGCAAAAGGTTCGGTGGGCAGCCAAAACAGATTCTGCCCAAAAAGAATCGGCTGCTGTAAAAACAGGTCATTGTGGCTGTTGGGTGGTGCCTTACATGCAAAAATATGAACTTTTCATCATTAGTCTTTAAGAAAATCCCTACATCAGCAATTTTCCCTTAACAAAGCAGTTAACCTAAGCATCTCAGTGGACGATCGTGGGGAGTCAGCTGACATCTAATATGTACAGATCTCGTTCTGATGGATTATATGGAAAACACTCTGGAAAAGGCTTTAGAAATACAAATCCAGACCTAAACAGTCCGACATTCCAGTTACTACAGACACCTCCAGAGTTCCCGTTTCAGTGCTCCGGTTTCTCGGAAATGTTTTGGCTGTAAAGAGTTTAGCTTTGCAAAAAAAGAGGTTATTTTTGGTAAAGTTGCTCAATCCTGCACAAGCAGCTTTCTGAACCTCACAGCTTCTAACTGTGACGAGGGGAAAAAAGAGCTGGGAAAAGTGAATTACTTTAACATCGCCCTCAGTTGCACATAATTAGGGCGAAAACATAAGTCGGAACTTAATGGCAATGAAATGTTACCTGTATGCACCGTTTAATAAAAGAACTAGCCAGGAATGTTTTTATAAGAGAAAAAAAATATCTTACCTTAATAGATTTGGCTGATTTTTCTCTTTCCATGTTGTTTGGATTTCTTTTAAACTCCCAAGTAAAACCAAGAGCAATGAGTCAATGCATTACCTGATGGAGCATAAACGCTGCTGTGCACTAGATTTATTTCTCTCTTGCTTAAAGGAAGTCATTTATTCTTCTATTAGTATTAGTTTCTGTCGAGTCTATTTTTTCTAGAGCTGAAACAAATACTCGATTTAATCAATTATTAAAATAGTTGTCAACTAATTTATTAGTCGATAGTTGCTTTATAATCACGTTTTACCGTAAGCGTCTATTTTTAACACAATCTGTTATATCTGCGGTCAATAGGTGGCAGTAATGAGCTACCTAACGCTGTGATCTACCAGTGGAGCAGTAGAAGAAGAAATCAGCCAATCGTTAGCCTTGTTTTGCTAGCACATGGCTCATAAACACATTTGCCCTGAGCAAGATGGCGGAGCAGGAAAATGTAGGAAAGTCTTCTTTAAGTGAACATCTGA
>JAVLVB010000281.1:954151-973969 GCA_032876305.1 Orestias chungarensis
GGGGGGGGGGGGGGGGGGGGCTGGAATGACACCCCGTCCTCCCTCCTTCTATCTGCGCCCCTGTCTGCAGACGCGTGGGATCTGGGATGCTGGTGGGACTTCCTTAAGATGCTTCCGTCCCTGGATGTGCATAAAATGAAACCAGCAGGTCATCACCGTGCCACGGGGCCCCGGCGCTGCTGGGCTGGGGGGTCCTTCGCTCCCCTTTTGGCGTTTCTACCCAGGCTTGAACCCAGAGTTCTGTTCGGGTCCTAATGGGAGGAATCAGAGTCTTGCAACGACGAGCATCTCGACAACGACGGGGTGGGAGTGGGGGGGCGAAGCTCCAGGTACTAAACGGCGCTCATGGTTGAGCCGGGGGCCCCTCAGAACGCCACGATGGCCCGGGTCCAGGCCCCCAGGCTGGCCAGCGCCTGCTTGCAGCAGACCTGCTCCAGGTCCGCCTGCCGGCTCAGTAGCCCCGAGAAGCCGGAGCCGAAGATGGAGATGAGGTTGGAGATGTTGGGCGCGTCCGCCAGCTCCGGGTTCGAGTCCTCCCGCTTCAACCTCTTGCGCCCAGCCGCGTAGTCCGCCGGCTCCTCCGGGTCCGGGGCGCAGCTCCCGGGGGCGACCTTGCGCTTCCTGGCCGCGGCACCCGGCGCGTCCCGCTGCGGCGGCGGCGGCGCGGCGCAGCAGCAGTCGTCCTGGTGCAGGAAGCCGTTCTCCACCGTGGTCACCACGTGCGTGTCCAGGTCCAGCACGGTGGTGTGGCTGCAGTGGGAGCCGCTGCTCTGCGAAATCTGGTCGCAGGGGGGCCCCACGGGGCCCTCCATGCAGCAGCTGCGGTAGTACGGCGGCTCCGGCTCCCTGGCCGCCGGCCGGCCGTCTTGCTGCGGCTGCGGCTCCAGCTGCTGCAGCGGGTCCAGCTGCTGCAGAGGGTCCAGCTGTTGCAGCGGGTCCAGCTGCTGCAGCGGGTCCAGCTGCTGCAGAGGGTCCAGCTGCTGCAGAGGGTCCAGCTGCTGGATCTCGCTGCAGACCGCCATCACCTCCTCGTACTGCTGCATGCGGTAGATCTCCGCGTACTTCTGCCGGAGGTAGAGCTGCCGCGCGTTGCGCAGCACGCAGGACACCAGGAGGTTCTTGTGCAGCTTGATTCCGCCTCGCTGCGTCCGCGAGCTGTGGATCTTCATCAGGGAGACGGAGATCAGCCTCTGCGCGTCCACGGCGCCCTCCGCGGCGCCCCGGTCCGCGTCCATCCCGCTCCGGTCCGCGGGTCTGACTCGGTTCTGTCGGAGCTGCTCCAGTCAGCTGTGAGAGGAAACATTGAAGACACGGAGGCGCCGCTGAGATCCAGCTCTCATTTACAGACGCCGGGGGAAGCCGCGCTCTATATACCAGCCTGGTTGGGACCCGCCCCCCGCGGCCGGACCGACCAATCGGCTGCCCGCCTTCCTGTGAGCGACACGCGCGCGCTCAAGGGAGCCGTCCCCGCGGACCAATCAGCTGCCGGCGGCTGGGCTCACATATTCAAACTGCGGCCAGTTTAGTGGCTTGTTCTGCTCACACTGGAGGTCCAAAATAAAAACAATGGATCCAAAAAAAGAGAAATTATGACCATCTAAGAACCAAACACATAAGATAAAAATCAGTTTTATGACTGAAATTTGTGTTTGAATCTGAACCCATGAAGCCTTTTATTTCAGATAATTACGGAGGAACACAAACGGATCCAGGTGTTCTGGTTCTGCTCCAGCTCTCATCCCCAAATAAACAAACCTGAAGATGAAGGAACGTCCTGGAGCTAAAAACCATCAAACTGGTTCCATCATGGACAGAAATGTGTTCCAGAACCGTTGAAATCAAATGAACTGTCTATTTACAAAAGCTACTAGGAAAATAAATTCTAAAATCATGTTGCACAAGTTTATTAATTGATGCATGATTTAGTTTGTTTATGTTTTTGTTTTTTTCAAATTTATTATTGAAACAAAATTTACAGACCATAATCTTTATTAAAATGATATATAATCTAATTATAATCGGAAATTTGGGGAGGGGGCGTGGCTTCCTCGGCGTGATGACGCGTTTTTATTTGTCTAGAGACCATAAGAAACAATCAGAAATGGGTCATCACGAAACTTAAACTTTTAAAAATCTGTTGTTGTTTTTTTTCTGGTGGACAAAAATAACTTTATTTTATATAAACTTTCAATTTTATATAAACTTGTAAATGGCATCAATGTAGACTCAGCTATTCTACATTCTAATGTGTCTTTTTCCCCACATTTTATTTTGATTTGCAGTATCCGAGCACGTTGCTCTGTTTTTTACCTGAAACAACCTGGAAACAGAGATTCAGGAACAGACCTGAGCCCTGAATCTCCAGCAGGAGGATCTCAGGTGTAAATGAAGCCTAACCATCTCAGCCAATCACAAAACCCATCAGCTCCATTTCTAACACTAACTCTGTCCAACCAGTGAGACGTTCGGGATGCTGTCAGGTCTCAGATGTTATCACCAACACAGCGCCCGGCACGCAGGAGGGGCCTCTCTGTGGCCCCTGCAGGTTAATGCGTCAAAGCTCCTGCAATAACCTGCGCTGAACCTGTAGAGGCCAGTGCAGCACCAGTTTTCCTCCCTTGGTCATCAGCGGTTTTGTTATTCCCAGTGAATCCCAGCTTTGAGTGAAAGCAGATATTTACTTTTTAACGCTGGATGGACTTGAACTCCCCCAGGAAGGGACCGCGCTGCGGGACTGGGGTGGGGCTTGTGGTGGGAGGGGGGCCACATCTGCTTGCAATGTTCTCTGTGGATGATGAATGCAGAGCCTGAAACACTCATCCTTTGCTTCCAGAGGAGGTAGCTGCCTGCAAAGAGGAGTGAAAGAAAGGCCTCGAAAAGAGCTGCTGGAGCTCAGATCGTACATCTCATCGCAGCACGGCGTCAAAGGCGTCGACTTTAATTAGGACAGATTTGGGTCAGGAATTATATTTTTCCTTTCTGTTTACTTTCAGATGCCTTCTTCAGATTTTATTATCCACCCGGCGCTGTTTGGAGTGATAAACGGAGCCTAAAGAAGGGTTATAAATCAAAGTTGAGTTCTGATTTTAAATCCCATCTTTAGTCAGAGTTAAAACAAAAGATGCACCGATACAAAACTTTGGGCCGATACTGATTTACAATATTAAAGTTCCTGTTGTGGGTGATATCTGATATTTTTCAGGTAGGCGTGGGTAAAAAATATTGATTCCTCAATGCATCGCATTTATTTCATTTTCTAATTCAATATTGATTCTGAAAACCCATCAAGGGATTTGAGACACGGTGTCGATGCTTCTAAACATCAAAACTTCCTGCTGGCAGCAACGCGCTGTCAGACTGACCATAGTGTTGCAGGAGTGGGAGGAGCTAACAGTGGTGCTCACTGATGACGTCGGCTACCGCAGAGCGCCCGAAAGAACTAAACTCGCCTTAAAGTTTCCAAAAAACACAACAAACTCGCTATATTTGTAGCCACCTGATTTCTTTTTTCGACCATAACCCGCCTGTCAAAAAGCGGTAAATATGACTCGAGCAGAGGTGGATATGCGAGAGAGAATATTTATTTATTGTAGGGATGATATAAACAGAGCATGAACAGAAAACTGAATAAACGTAGCACCAAGGATAACGCGGGACCGAACAGGAGTGGAATAAAACCAACAAATAATTTTAAACAAAAGCAACTGAGAGGGGGCGCGCTGTGGTGGCGTAGCGCCACCCACGTTTGGAGGCTTTGAGTCCTCGACCAGGCCGTCGTCGGTTCGCATGTGTTCCCCCAGCGGTGAGTGAATCAGGCTTATATAGTGTAGAGGAGCAGGAGGTGGAGAAGATGATTAGAGACAGATGTGAGTGAATGATGATGATGATGGAACTGAAGGAAAACACAGAGAGGAAGAGAGACAGAGCAGGGGGACCGGAGTACACAGAAAAGATCAGAAACAGACTAAACCAAAATAGAAAATAACCTAAAGAAAACAATAACTAATGATAACAAAGTAAAGCAAGATAACTACAGCAAACTAAGCAAAAACACAGACCATGACACTGCTAAGTATAGTGAGAGAGTCGCTAAGTTGGAGGAACTAAGCGTTCTACGTTAGCTCAGTGTTAGCACTGTGTTACCGCCACTTGCTGATGAGGAGTTTGGTTAAAAATGATGATTCAATAGAGTCAATTTCCAATTTCATTATGCACTGAGTAACTAAAATGTTTTCATAACTTTTGTGATCATACATCGACTTACAGCTCGTTGAATGACGCCTCTGTCATGGCCCGAGGGGGTCCGTATCTCTTTAACCGGCACTAAGCAACTTTGAGGAGGGTGGCAGGAACCCTGACACACAAAACAACTACAAATGTTCTGACTGCTTTACTGCATACGTCACTTCCCCCGTTTCTTATCTCCAACATCATCATCTGACGTTGTTTCACCACAATTAGATTCATCACCTCATCACTATTCATCCTTCACATAGACACTGGAAACACGAATGTACTTCAATCCAACTGATCAGGATTTTACCACGCTAGGTGCTGGTGCTCATGGGAAATGTAGTCTTCCTTTTGTCCACAGTGGGCCGCCAAAATCAATCAAAACTGAAACTTACCCAAATTAACTAATGTATATTTTACTTATTACTATAGTTGTGAAGTTAAATAAACTGAACTCTATTTACAGATATTAATATTTCCCCGTCTGCGCCGCTGCTTCACTTTAACATGCAACAATCCTGGCATCTATGGCGTCCCTACCATTAAAATAAATCACATGACCCAGCTGCTTCCCTCCAGAAACAAACCTCACAGGAGCAGGAATACTTGACCCACTTTGCTTTGCTGCTTTGCTTTTTTAACGCAGGCTTTGTTTAGGCCACTCTGAGATCTGATAGAGGTCTTTCTCCCGTTACTTGGATCGTTGTTATTCTTTACAAACCAACTCTGCGTCAACCTGACAATCAGGCCTCCTCCTTCAGGATCTCCTGCTAGAGAGCAGCAGACCCAGAGCATCACTCTGCCACCACCGTGTCTGACTGTAGGTCTGATGTTCTGAATGCTGGGCCAGTTCTACTCCAGAAGGAACGGTCCAACTCCCTTATGCCAGCTCCACTTAGTGTCTTCAGTCCCCAGAAGATCATCCAGATGTTGTCTGGGGAGACGTTGATGAATCCTGGAGAAATTCTTGTAGGTCTTTCTCTCCTGGGAAGGTTCTCCATACGTGGATCACGATTCTCTCTAAAGAACCGGAACCTTTCGAATGGATCAGGAAACCTTTCCAGGCTAATGAATTTCTGGGATTTTGTTTCTCATCCATTCTTGGTATTTAGATCCGACACAACAGACTATTTCGCAGAAAGCGTTTGGTTTTATCGTAGCCAAGATGCCTTTTAATGCAAATTCTTCACGTTCTAGAAGCTCTTTTGCTGCCATCTAGTGGTGGAGTGTGAACAATCGGGGTCATATATCTAACTGCAAGCCACAAAAACATTTACAAGTCAGAGTAGGGCTGAACGATCTGTCGTTTTCAACCGAAAATCGTAATCTCAGGCAACACAGTTTTGGGATCGTCAAAGCAGCGGTTAGTCTCGGTGCTCCAACAATTGTGTCAATAATTTCACGTGTGTCCCCGATGCCACCTACCAATCAAAAACAAGCTAGTCAGGCCTCTGAAACACAGTCATGAGGCCGGATAAGCAGCACTCTGACCGTCCAGGAACGTTTTAGATACTGGAGAGTACCAGTTCCTTCATTTTACACACTTTTTACCTGAGAGACAAACAGCTGGACAATTTGGTAAGCTAGCAGAGCAGCTAGCAGTGTTTATTTACCCCCGGGCGGCCATTGATTACTTGTCTGTGCGACGCATCATTGTCAATGCTGCTCAACATCATGACTTCCTGCTGGCAGCAACGCGCTGTCAGACTGACCATAGTGTTGCAGGAGTGGGAGGAGCTAACAGTGGTGCTCACTGATGACGTCGGCTACCGCAGAGCGCCCGAAAGAACTAAACTCGCCTTAAAGTTTCCAAAACACACAACAAACTTGCTATATTTGTGGCCATGTGATTTTTTCGACCATAAGTCGCTAAATATAGCGAGAGAGTCGCTAAGTTGGCAGAACTGAGCGTGCTACGTTTGCCCAGTGTTAGCACTGTTTTACCGCCACCTGTTGGTGAGGAGTCTGAGTCCGTATCTCAATGTTATTTGAGTTGCAGTTGGTTGAGGACCCAGAGACTTTTATAATTAGTGGCCAACAGACAGACTTCCCGGAAGTGTAACATCACACAAAAATTGTATTATAAGCATACAAACTAAAATATTGCAAATGCATGTTTCTAAAACTCACACAGCATACACACTGCAGTATGACACACATGGACACATTTCCTAACACGTACTCACACTTATGTATTAATGGTGAATAAATTAAAAGGTTATTCTGTCTCATCTTCACTAATAAACAAGTTCATACAGAAATATTTTAATATGCACTAGTTACAGATTTTGGTGAAATTTTGTGCCGGTGCTACAACTTTTTGTTCTGTGCTAAAAAAACAGCAGCCTCAGTAGCGGCAGCGCTATAAGCTAAAAAAGGTTAGCATACAGCCCTGAGTCATTCTTGCAATTATCTCAATGGAGTTCATCAAAACTTGATTTAAAGAAAATGAATCATAACTGAAATGGAAACTGCAATCTCTGCCAGAAAAATCGCAGTTTCAGTTTTTTCCTGAAATCGTTCAGCCGTAACTCAGGGAATCTTAGTTAAAAACGATCCTCACGGTTTATCCCAGATATCGGCAATTTACATCATATCTAAATGTAGACATGTAGATTCAGCTGTTAAACTAGCTGTGCTCAAAACTGCATCTGTTTGATGGTTACATATACAGACAGTAACTGCTGAAAGTTAATGGAACAATCGTTAAAGCTGCAGTAGGTAACTTATAAAAATATATGTATTTATTTTTTTAAATGTCACTTTGACCAAAGGAGCTGGATTTTGTTTTATAGATTATATTCGCTTGTTATACAGTTACGACATATAAACAGTTTTTACAAGTATGTAAAATATATATATATATATTTATAAGTATTGTAGAAGTAAACTTTTCAGAGGGACAGATGCCCCCTTCTGGCCACTGCTGGTAGTAGAATAATATGCTGCACAATGGATTATTATTATAATAAGACTCCCCCCTGTAGATAGCTAATAGATAGTTCATAGATATGTTATTAACTCATATGCAACCTCTTCATAAATCATTGAAGTGTTTATTAAGTGGTAAATATACTTCAATAATGGTGAGAAAGATACTAAACTGAGGGGTTTCTTTTCAAATAATGAACCAAATCTGCTCACCTATGTTTAGTCTAAAATTGACATACTAAACATGTAACCTGAATTTTTTTAGCATACTTAAACAAACTTATAACACAGTGATAGAGAACAGTAATGTTTGCTAGGAAAGTTTACAAATGTTTAGTATGCACTGAAGGTAACTCAGTCTGAAATGTTTAGTATGGCAACAGTTCTGTCTGTCTCACCCTTAATTAATGCATAATAAACACATATTAATTATTTGTAAAGCATTAAAAGATAGATAAGTAATATATATTTAGTAAGTAGTTAGCCGACATTTATTGGGAAAGCATTACTGTAAATTGGAAATAATATTTATTCCTCACTTCTAAACTGTAAAACACTCATTACTTTAATGTGAAAGAAAACCTTTTGATTGGAATAAATGCTTCTACAATTAATATGATTTATTACAATCATTAAAGATTTAAATGGGAGCCTTATGATTAGTATTAAATAAATTAAATGTTTATATTTTTAACTTGCACTGTTTTTTATACTAAAATGATCAGATTTACTGCAGAAGTTAGTTTATTTTTTAGTTGTATTTGGTTCAGAGTAAGAAACAGAAGAATAAATCATCTGTAAATCTGAATGTATGTAAACTGAATATGATCATCATATAAGCGCAGTTTCCAGTGGTTTTTTTTTTGCAGTCCTGCTCCTCCTCCCTACTCTTTATTTCATCATGCTCTGCTCATTTCTCTGCGTTGCCATGCTCGCCTTCACCACATTCTTGCATTACGCTGCGGTGCCTTTCTATTTTCAGCCTGTCCTCGTTGGATGTGCTGTGCTCTGCCGTCCTCCCACCCTCGCCTCATCCTTTCAGCCCCGCTGCTCCACTCTCTCCTTTTAACGCTCCTCTGTGTGCTCTCCTATTTTTCACCCCTCAGTGTCTTCCCTAGCATGTTTATTTCTCTCTCATAGCAGGCCGAGTGCAGCGCTGCAGCTCGCTTCTAGCTTTCAGCAGAGCAGAGGTTTGTTTTTCGCTTCCTCTGCTTTATGTGTGAGCTCAAACGTTCCAAGCATCCATAAACACGCTCGTTTCTTCCTTTGTTCCAACTCCTCGCCGTCCCCCTCTGCTGCAGCCTCGCTGCTGCCGGCCAGAAACCGCTCTGCTGCGTTTGGTTGAGGCACAGCTGCTGCATGCTGTAGGTTTGATCTCCCAGGCAAGGAGGTCAGAAACTGTGAAAACCAGGAGTTTCGATGATTTATTGATGCCGTCTTGCGTCATGTTCTCCCACGCTGAAGCTCCATTCCTTCTCCACCCGCCTGTTCGTCTCCATCAAGCTATGCGAGATGCTGCAGATTGGGTCTTAATGAAGCTCTGAGGGATGAAGGGCTTTTAAAAAACATAAAATCCTACAAAGTAATTCTGAAAACATTTTAGTTCACTTGAAAAAGGACAGAACTAGCTTACAAGTACTGTATGACATGTTTTATGTCAATAAATCTTGACTGTTGATCAAAAATGACCAGATTTTTGACTTGATTTCTATATTTTACAATTTGCTTTAAATGAAAATATCTGCTATTATAAGTATTCAAGAATTATTAACCCTAATCAAACAGCTATAGGCTACCTGAAGACACCTTAAGTAGAAGTTTAGTCCAAACATCTACGTACATTTGAAACAAGACAAAAATACTTGGCATGATTTAAAGAAACACTAAATAAGTTTCAGTTTTGGTTGATTTTGGTGGCCCACTGTAGACAAAGCGGTAAGATTCTAGCATGAAGGAAGACTACATTTCCCATGACCACCAGCGCCTAACGTCGTAAAATCCTGATCAGTTGGATTGAAGTACATTTCTGTTTCCAGTGTCTGTGTGAAGCATGAATATTGATGAGGTGATGAATCTAATTGTGGTGAAACAATGTCAGATGATGATGTTGGAGATAAGAAACGGGGGAAGTGACGTATGCAGTAAAGCAGTCAGAACATTTGTAGTTGTTTAGTGTGGTAGGGTTCCTGCCACCCTCCTCATAGTTGCTTAGTGCCGGTTAAAGTGATACGGACGCCCTCGGGTCATGACAGAGGCGTCATTCAACGAGCTGTAAGACGACGTATGATCACAAAAGTTATGAAAACATTTTATGAAGGTTGAAATTTAATAAACATTGATTAAAAAGTTATTTTTCTCCAAGAAGATATTTCACTTTTTTACGTGAATAAACTTGGTAAATGAAACTAGAACTTTTTAATCAACATTTGAGGGTTACTGACTTCAATCAAGTTCAGAAATATTATTATTTTACTCGTATTTTAGATTTTACTGAGATATCTTTTTTGTCTTTTTTTTGGCAGTGCAGTAAAAAACCTTCACGGCTGCAGAACTTACTTGTCGATCAACGTCTTGCAGTCTAAAACTCCGGCGATGAGTTTGGAAGCAAACCTGCGGGGAGAGAACGGGGTCAGTCGTGGATTCCTGGAAGCTCGCTAGTAAAAACTGCAGATCTGCACAGTAAACTCTGCAAAAAGAACTAAATCTTACTGCAAACTGATTTGGTCTCATTTCAATCGTTTGAGTTCCCTTGAAACAAGAGTAAACTAATTTTCAGCAACACTGGGAGCTACTTTGAACTCAATAGTAATAATAATACTAATAATATTTTTCACATGATTGTTTTATATTTTTTAGATGCTCTAAAGGAAGTTCTGCCAATGGATCTTGTACTTTTTCCAACTGCTCGTTAACGCAGATTCCTGATCAGCCAATCACATGGCAGCAACTCGATGCATTCACTCGAGCATCAGAACGGAGATTTAAGAGACTTTGAATGTGGCCGACGGGCAGAAACTCCTAATCTACTGGGATTTTAAAAACCATCTGGAAGGCAGGGTTCCTGCCACCCTCCTCAAAGTCGCTTAGTGCCGGTTAAATTGATTCAGCCCTCATGGACGTTCCACTGCTCCAATTTTGATCTACAAACTTTGACTAGGCCATAAAGACTCTGTTTCTGCTTCAGATTTGCTGCAGTGTTTGAGATCTTTGTCCCGTTGATGGGACCATGACACGGAGAAAATCAGTCCAATCAGCAAGCCCTCATCGTCACCTCTCCAGTACCTTGTTTGGACATTGTCTCAGAAGGCCGTCCTCCATTTGAAGCTCTGCTGACCAACGTTCTGCCAACATCTTGGTCCTGGAGAGAAGAAATGTTCTCTTTTAACCATTGCCTGCCACTATAATGGTTCATGGTCTTGACCTTTGAGCTTTGACTTTCTAACCGAGGCCCGTAATCTCACTAATTACCAGGTTTAAATAAAAAAATTTCAGTAAAACAAATAACAGAAGACCTTTCTGCTTTTGTTGTTTTTTCTTTGGAAATAACCAGATTTGTACCTCAAGGCTGCAAACGGTTTATAGAAGAAGACTCCAGAAACGAATGCTGGTGAAATAAAGCTGATTTAACTCTTTAAAGTTATAAGGGGGCTGCTTGACTCACAGAGGGCAGGATCCTGATTTATTTTCAGGTCCAGCTGAGAGATTTAAAGGCCATTTTAAGATGACAGAAGGAAAAATAAAGCAGTACCCAATCAGGACATGGAGAAAATGTGGTTTGGAGGTCTGACACAATGGTGACCCCAGTTCTGTAGCTTTAAGCTGGAGATACATGCTTGTGTGTTGGGCTTAGAGACCCGACCTGAACTCAGAGTTTAGGTGGAGCTGCTTTTGTTGTCCTTATATGACGGGGAAGGTTCTGCTGGGCTTTCCTGCTTTACTTTGAGGTGTCTGGAGGTTTTTTCAGATACTAGGCTTTCAATATATTAATGGGAAATACGCGTTTGAGATGTATGAATGAAAATGCATAATTATTGTATTTCATATTTTTAAAGCTCCTTCAGAGAGCTGGCAGGAAGGCAGATAGGATCTTCTATAGCTGTCCGTATTACAGCAAATCATGTAAAGCTCTGACTGAAGATGAAGCCCCAGTCCTTGATGCTCAGAGGTTTCCATAATTTACTAAAGAATCCTATTTTGCACCATGATTCCAAACTTGTTGCCCAAACAGAACTAGAACCAGAACAGAACCAGAACAGAACCAGCCTTCTTTATCAGGTTGTTGAGGAGCATGGATTAAACTCTCAACAATGTCTGATTAACGATCCTGCAGTTTCTTGTTAAAACAACAGGAGAACGTCTCCAGTCTCTTCTTCACTGTTGCGTCTCTAGTTGAGTCTATAATCATGGCGAACACCCAAATCTCCTTTAACACCTCCACCTCTTCTCCTGTGAAGGAAATATTGTTGACCTGACGCTGCTTTTTTTATCTAAAATGATGTCGTTTGTGTTCAGCTATAAAATAAGATGCCAGCTGTCAGGCTTCTTGTCAATCTCCAGATCTCCCGATGATTTAGGAGCTTGTTTTAATTTAAAAAAATTCTTGAATATTAATTGCTTTCTACGCTTTTCTGTTTGTTTCTGCCAACAGAAGCAGACTAGCCTAGAAGCAGGCGATTGTAGCGTGATATATTTACTCTGTTTATTTTGTTTACCATGTTTAACAATGAATGTTCTGTCTCAGCCCTGCTCTGCCTGTAAAACTTAACATTTAGTGTAAATGTCTAAATGAAACATAATTTTCCTCAAGCATCACTTTTCTGGGAGCTCTCTAGCTCCGCCTGTAGGCTGGACCCAGTGATTTAGGTATTACTGAGGGTTGAAGGTCTCTGATGCTAAGCTATCCCCTGCTGTCTTTGTGTTTCGTCCAGATTTCTCACTCCTGTCAGGATCTGGACCTGAAACTCAGTTTGGATAAAACTCTCTCTGTCTTGTCTTTCGACTTTTAACGTCGTTTTTGTTGCGTAAAATCAGAAAAGCTTCCTTCACTGCTGCCTGTAGAAAGAAATTGTGTTTTTCTGTCTGGGTCCCTCCTGGTTTGCTGAGCTGCTCCCCTCCTCCTCTCCTTCCTCTTCCTCCACCCTTCCTCTGCCGGCTCTGTTTTCATTCCATCCTCCCCCCCACGTCTTCCCTCTGGAGAATAGGGGTCATTGCACAAATGATTACTCAGACCCCGGTCTCCATGGCAATGCTGCCGTGTAACGGCGACAGGCGTGCACGGAGCACAGCAAAGACGCCGATTAGTGAGCTGGCGGTGGAGAAAGCGAGCGCTGCCTTTGTGTGGCTTCGCTTTTGCCTCCATTTTTTTCTTGTGTGTGTGTTTTTTAGGCGGAGGGAGGGAGCGGTGAGACATTCTGCTCACAGCCCTCCAGCTTTGTCTGCTCGCTTTCTTCGCCTTCTGTTGGTGAATAAGGGCTTCAGAAACGGCTCTAACGGTCCAGCTCGAATGCATCAAATCTGTTCAGAACGGACAGCCTTCTGTTCCCTGAGGATGAACAAGAACAGATCCAGATTTATCTGGATTGTTTCTCATACCTGCCCCTGCTCTGGTTAAGGGTCATCCTGTTACCCATAAAGCATTGCCTCTCATCCCCGGCGGTACCCGTCCGTACGGACAGTTTTGGATCTGGAGGGTTAGAGTCGACCTTCAGACTGAGCTTGAATTAAAATGTGTTTTTCCTGTTAACATATTTTCGCTGCTATTGTAACAACAAACAAACTCAGTCGTGTCCATCCATCCATCTTGTTGATTCATTTCAATTTCCTTTGCCTGGTTGTTCATGCGACCATTTCGTAATTTAATGCGACCAACATCAGAGTTCTTTGTAGAGCTAAAACGACAAATTGATTTAATCGATTAAAATTGATTATTAAAATAGTTAATGACTAATTTAGTCATCGATTAGTTGGTTTATAATCACGTTTCACCGTAAGCGTCTATTGTTTTACTTAACGCTGTGATCTACCAGTGGAGCAGTAGAAGTAGAAATCACCCAATCGTTAGCCTTGTTTTGCTAGCGCATAGCTCAGGCGGCATAAACATATTTGCCCTGAGCAAGATGGCGGAGCACAAAAATCTTCTTCAAGTGAACATCTGAGATGAAAACATGGAGTTGAAGCGGGAGAGTAGCACGGTAAAATAACGATAGCTAATAAGAAATTATTTGCAAAACATTCAGAATACAGATCAAATAAAATGTGAATATTTTTTGTTAATATGCTGAACTCTGAATACGTTTTATGGAATTCAACCTCATTTTTGTATTTTATGCCTAAAAGTTTTGATCAAATATTTTACACTGTTGAGCTCGTTTGTTCCTTTAAATAAATTACAGTGAACGGCACAATTCTCTTCTGTTTTTCCTTTTTCTTAATAAAAATGTGTTTTTAATAATAAACAGCGATTAATCGATGATTCGGAAAAATAATCAATTATGCTAATAATCGTTTGTTGCAGCCCAAGTTCTTTGTCAATGGTTTACAACCCCAAAGCGAGCAGAAGAACGTAGACGTCCCCCAGCAGCGTCCATGTTTACGTCAGTGACAATGGACGCCGTTAAAGTTGTTGAGCGACGGGAGCCGAGCGTATCGTCACAAGATCAGAACAAGACGAAGGAAGCTGAGAGAAAAAGTGAGCTAAACTCGGCACTGCTTGCTTCAGATGCTATTTATGTCTCATATTTGCTATGTAGCTTCCAGAGCTCCAGTCCAACAGCAAACGTTGGTGAAGCCATAGCCTCTTACTACTGGTGAGACAGTTAAGAGCCTGATTTCATTTAAAAACATCTTGTGCTGCATAGGAGGTTGTTTTTTTAAGGCCTATGTTCACACAAAAAAAAAAAAACTTTCGGCAGAACAGCAGCTGCAATCCTGCCCAAACCAAAGTCATTGTTATTGTTGTGGTCACATTTTGGCGAATTTGACATTCCAAAAAAAAAAACCTGAAGGCAAACAGTTCAGTCACACTGAAGTATTTTGGCTTCTTAAAGTCAGACAAAAACAGGTAGTTTACGTTGAAATGATTCAGGAAAGTATTGAGCCCCTCTGGTGACATGGGTGAATAAATAAAAAATAACGTAGCCAAGAATTAATGACGCGTGGGAACGAGATCCTATTTCTATTATACAGCGGTAAAGTTAGCAGAGCTCCGTAGAGTTGGCCGTGTCTCCCTCCTGATTTCGGCTTCAGTTCTTCGGTGTCCCCCCTCCTAGGAAACACGGTTGTTGATTTAGGGACCGTCAATAAAGTTCAGAACTGAACAATTAATAGCTTTGTTGTTATGGCACACAACACATATTTCGTCAGTAGCTGCCAGGTCATGTGACCCACTTGATAAAATAGTCTTAAATTGTTCTTCTAGATGGCAGAGATGAGGCACACTTTTTTTTATTCCATTTTACCCCTTTTTCTATTTTTAAATAATTTTTTATGTAAACAAATGGCTGCCAGGTCATGTGACCTATTCACTCTAAATCAGTGTTATATTGTTCTAATAGAGGGCACAGATGAGGCACACTTGTTTTATCCAAATTTAACCCATGACCTGGGGGCTATCTAAGAAATATGCCAAATATTTAGAGTAAAAATTAATTTAAAAATAATGCGTTAAACACTCCAAACGCTCGACTTAGGAAAACTAAAGTTTGGCCGCTGGGCGTTTGAGCGTGGACCAATCAGAGAGCTCCTTCTATGGGACGTAGTGACAAACTTTCCAACATGGAAGATTCTGAAGTGATGATGGAGGATAGATTTATTGTGGCTGTTTTCTCTAATTCCAGTGAAACTAGAGCTGAAATCGACTCTCGTCAGCGTTAAGCTCCTGGAGGAGAAAATCACCAAACTCTGAACGCTGCTGGATTTTTCCCCTAGTTACAGATATGGAGCCGAGGCAGCCGACAACCACGCTCTCTTGGTTTATTACATAAAGACAGGAAGTCCGACCGGAGAAGACAGGAAGTGGAGACGCTTGACACGCGTTTGAAGCTTCTGACCCTAAAAAGGTGAACAAGATGTAAAAACGCGTCCAACTTCAAGTGTTAGATGCTCCAGACACGTTTGGTGTGAACGCAGCATAACTCTTACCTATAGCTAGCCCATGTGCAGCTTCTATGTTATTCTCAGTCCAGACAGTCCCTGAGAAAGCTCTGGATCCAGAATGAGATGCAGACGTCTCTATTATATCTCAGCCAGAATGATTTGCAGCTACGGAAAAAAGCTAATTTCTACGATTTGGCTTTTTTGGTTGTGATTTAAGAGGACACTAATAAAACAGTGGAAACGAGCAATTCTGGCCTCCAGCTCCATCCTGCAGTCAGTGGTTGTTGAGTAGGAGCCTCATATCCGACCCGGAGGGAGTAATCCACCTTCACTCGGCTAAGAACCTCATCCTTAGATCTGCTGAAGCTGAATTACATCCCATATTTTATCCCTTTAACTGCAGAACACTTCAAGAAGGTCCTAAAGATGGTTTATCATTTTCTTATGTTTTAATTGAGCTATCATGTTTGGATTATAAACTGGTAAGAGTTTTTACAGAGAAATTCATGTGGTTGACCAATCTGAGATCTAGATGTTCGACTCCATGACTCTTGAATTGATTTTGCTTGTCAATCCTGGAGCTGTTTTTGTTAGTATTGCTCTGCCCCACATCTTCCTTCCACTCAACTTTCTATGTGTGGATGTAGTACGACCAGCTTCTTCAGTGACGACGTTCTGCGGCTTCCTCTGCTTGCGGATGGTTTTGGTTTCCGTCCTGTGTCCAGTCAGCGATCTTCTCATTGCTGACGTTCTTCTGACCATGACTGCGGCTCAGTTTTTAGTTGATTTTCAAGATTTGACTCCGCGAGGTTCAATATTTCACTTTTTTAAAGATTTCCCAGTTTTTTGACAATCTTGAGTCTTGGGGTTTCCAATTTTTATGTGAGCAGAATCATTAAAATTACAAGAAAAAAAGACATTGTAATATTTTACTCTGTCTGATAGATCTATTGAATATACACGCCTCTTGTAAAATGTGTGCTTAATCCTTATTTATTTGTTATGTAAAGAGCCTTTCCTTCATTTCTCTGTTTACATTAAAGAAAACTTTCTACAGGAGGGATTTTTTTTCATGCTGTGAGTGTTTCTATCCATTTTGGGAATGTTCTGGCTCCGTTGTGAGAGCTTGTTTTAGCTCATGTAAGGCTTTGTGTATCGGGTTACTCGTCTGCCTGAGAAGCAAAACATTCCCATAGTGAGTCGGGACAGACAGCGTTGTGTCTCACCAGCTGCCTCTCCTCCCCCTGATGGAGACACGGATCCAAATGTCTGAAGATGTGATCTCACCAAGCAAATATCTGAACTCCTGAGTCAGTGGAGCATTTTGGATCCTACATTAAGGCTCTATGGCTCATTAAGTGGATTACTGACTATATTTAGAGGTGGGCTGTGAGTTTGTGCCGTAGTTGGATTCCCAGATCCAGAAGGAATGGTTAAGTTTGAACCTGGTTTGATCCACCTTTAGACCGGCGATGGGGATGAAAATGATTCAGTTTGAAAGGTGTTCAAACGTCCAAGGAACCCAGCAGAATGGCTTCAAGCTTCAAGCAGACTCAGGTTCAACACGAACCTCCCAAAATCTGAATGTCTCTCAGAGTTCTGATCAGTCCATCATCTGAATATGGAGAAAGAATGAAGAACTGGAGAGACACAGATGTCCAACATCCTTCTGTATGTCTGTTATTTCATCCATCCATCAATCCGTCCGTCCGTCTGTCCAGACAGAGATTGTCTACCTGGACTGACAGCAGGGAAAGCTTCAATCAGAGACACAGCCAAGAGGAACACGGTGACTCTGGGGAACCTGCAAAGATCCTGTACACACCATGTCCAACGCAGACACAGTGGTGGCAGCATCATGCTATGTGTTCATGTTTCTGCATTTAGCAGATGCTTTTATCCAAAGCGACTTACGATGTAGACACACATTTACAGTTATTCTCAATCTGACCATAAACTATCTAGAAGTCTTCCCTATTTCTGCCCTTGTCAGGGTTTTGAGTTTCTTTTAGGTTGTCCTCCTGAGGTCAATGGAGCTCCAGTCTGGCTGGAGCGTTGGCCCGTCTGTGCAGCCCTTCAGAGGTATTCTCCATCACCTCGATCAGCTGAGCAGTATATAGGAGCGGTGGATCTACTTGAGTTGCTATCGGTAACGTGTGTTCTCAGAGCCAATCTCTAGTTCTAGCTTCTAGTTATTTAGAATTATCATCATTGTCTCTAGTTTTCTCGTGCTAACCACTTGTTGTAATTTCCCACTCGTGTTTTTCCGCGTTTTCTCCTCTGCATTCATCACCCTCTCATCTGCTGTTCCCAGGATTATCCACTTGTGCCACAAAACTCACCTTCTTAGTTGTTATCACCTTTATCTGCCTTGGTCCCCGCTCATCCCTCAGCTCGATCTGCTCGCTCCAGCCAAAACCATCTTCCTCTGCTGCAGACCTCCTGGACAACCAAAACATCTACCGTTCACCTTGGATTCTCAAGACCCTCTCAGTCCTCTTGGCGTACCCTTCTTCAACTGAAGTAAGTACACCTTCCATCTAAACCTCTCTTGTCTGCCCCAGCTCACCAGCTCCATCTCCACTCCAGAAGCCGCCCGGTCTCCCGCGTCGTTCAAGCCGTTCCCCTGTCGCTGCCTTGCCGTTTCCTGCTGGACCCCTTCAGGACAAGTCAACATAACTCATTCAGTAAACTTTAAATTACTTCAACTCCTGAGAGTACTCTGTTTATGTGGGTCAGAAGACTGAAAAATATGACATACCTGCAGCCAATCAGCACCTTGAAACACGAATGCTGCTCCCAGATCGGCCGCTTTGAAAAGTCAGTCGATAACTTTTCAGGTAGTTTTTTTTTTATATTTCAAGAGTTTTGGAAATATTCAAAGACAAAATAAATCATTGTAATATAGACAGATTAATTTAAATAGATTTCTGTTATTTATGTTAAAGGTGTAAGGATAAGTAAAAACAAATAAATTAATGGATACTTTAAATTAAGTCTATTAGAAAACAATACATTTCTAGGTAAAAATTATTATACAATAATAATCAAAAAAATAAGTAATACATCAGGTCAATCAAACACATTTTCACACAGACATGTTAACTTAAAACCGGGTGCAATACCTGCTTAAAACTTTTTACTTCCTGCAGACGCTTTTATTCTGACAGACGAGCCTCATCAGATCAATGACCTCTGAACTCTAAAGCTGATTCTTATTGGCTGAGATGCTGATGATCACAGATGATGGTGAAATGTTAATCATTACACGCTGATTGGTTATTTATATTCCATCTTGTATTATTTATGGAGTAACATCCCTGACGTACAACTCTAACATTCGTGTTAAAGTTCTTGCGCTCAAAATTCTGCTGAAATATTTGTGATTCTGAGCGTCTGAATCTAAAATCATCATCTTTAAATTAAGAGCTTTTGTGTGTTTGATTTGATCGCGTATCGTTTACTCCACCCTGTGATGTCAACGTAACAATTTTTTACTCGTATCCACAAACTTGAATTCGTGTCAGCAGAGAAAGAAGGAGTTTGTAGTCGCAGAAATTTAGCATAGCTGAGTTATATTCATAACTCGCCTATGCTAAAAGTCTAATGATAACTTTCAGAAGCTGCGGTTCGTCTTCTGAACTGACGGAGCTGCGGCCCCATAAAGATTCAGCCGATCCAGCAGAAAGAAGCAGGACAAGCTTTTAACGCCGTGAGTTTGATGCCCCGGGCTTTTAATGAGTCGAGGAGCCTTTGAGCAACACACCAAGCGCGTTACTGCCCCCTACAGGCAGGCCGAGGCATGTAGATGTGATCATGGTTTAGATCTTAACGCTGCAACACTAGAGGAAACGAATACGTGCTGAATCTGAAGCAGATTCTCCCACTATAACCTACAACTTTCATCTATTTCATATCCAGAGATAAGTTGTTGTTAACACCTCCCCCCCCCCCCCCCCCAATGGCATTGTGGGAAGTGTAGGATGTGTCTGATCACTCCTAATTGATCCCTCTCTCTGTGACCGCGAGGAACTAGGACGTTAAATTGGTGGAGTAGCTTTTAAGTGGCTAATTAAAGCGATCCTGGGATGCAGTCTCGACTCCCTCCAGAATCAGGGATGAAGAAAGATTTAAAAAATTGAACTAATGAGGGAGAGAGGGAGGTTCACAGTCTGCACGTCCTTTTTCTACTATAGTTGGTGTTCGCCGTGTTTGTCTGTGTGTGGTTCTGTCAGCTTTGTCCCTCAAAGAGCGCTTTTCTTTTTTCTTCTTCTGGAGAGAAAGAGAAGCAGGATGGAGGAGGGGAGGCAGGCGGTGGAGGAGGTGGTGTAGTGGGGGCTGGAGCCAGCAGTCTGGAACAAGCATGACAGAATTTGAATTATAGAAGCAGCACAGCAAAGAGGAGGAGGAGGAGGTGTGTGTGTGTGTGTGTGGGTGTGTGTGTGTGTGTGTGTGTGTGTGTGTGTGTGTGTGTGTGTGTGTGTGTGTGTGTGTGTGTGTGTGTGTGTGTGTGTGTGTGTGTGTGTGTGTGTGTGTGTGTGTGTGTGTGTGTGTGTGTGT
>JAVLVB010000281.1:996743-1010011 GCA_032876305.1 Orestias chungarensis
AATGTCCAACTAAGTCAGAACATTCACAATAAACATCTAATTAAATATTAGAGAATAATAAGGGCTGAGATTATTGATAATATGCTGAACAATCAATAAGTTTTATGTAATTCTACCTAATTTTTGTATTTTATGCCTAAAAATTAACAAATATTTTACACTGTTGAGCTCATTTCCTCCTTTAAACAAAGTTAAATAAATTACGGTAAATGTCACAATTCTCCTGTCTTTTCCTTTTTCTTAATGAAACTTAGTTTTAATAGCTTATATGAGAAATTAAATGCTAAATAAATTAATAAAAACCAATTAATCATAAAAATAATCAACAGATTATTCGACTATGAAAATAATTGTTAGCTATTTTTGTTCATGAACACATTGAGGAACAAAAGCTGATAGATGAATGAGTAAAGTAGAAAAATGCACCGATTTTAATATTTGGGGCCAATATTGATAATCACCAATATCACATTGCAGTCACATGACCAAAAATATCATGTGACACCCCCCCACCCCCCCGAAACTGGAATCATTTCATTTTTTTTTCTTCCACTCAACTTCCTTTTTCCTACTTTTCATAGACAATCTTCTTTTCTAAAATATTTAGCAAGTTTGTTTTGGTCTTTTTAAAGTTAAAATTTGAGCCAGGAAGCAGTTTTTTAAAAAGTTTTTAGACGAGACCTTGTTGGGCCCGGTTCTGGTTCTGCCAGCGCTTCATTTGTGGAGCTCAGCCTACAGGTGAGCTGCATGATTATAACCAAAATAATAATCATGATTATTCGTCGTGTCTGGATAAACTTATTTTTATTGCACCACCAATTACAACTTAGCAAGGATTTTTTGTGTTGTAAAAAATTTAACTTTGAATTAAAATAAGTGATAAATAATTTAAAAAAGTACCCGATACTTTCAAACTTAAAAGTTCTGACTGGACTTGTTACTGCAGAGTGAAATATAAAAGTGTAACTTAAACATAAATGTAAAAATATAAGAGAGAAAAGACCAGCGTCTATCTACATCAGTGTTGCTGTGACGGTTGATGGGATCTAGTGAGTTAGCGTTAGCTTCAGCGTTCCTCGTATTTATGTCTGTGATGTTTCTTCAGGTGGTTTAATAAGTTAGTTGTTATTCTGACACAACTCTGTTTCTCTCTCTGCATAAAACTTCTTCCTGTTTAACGTCTCTTTGCTCTAAATCAGAAACACCCTGGTGGTCGGCAGGCGCTGCAGCAGAAGTCACATGTTTGACGTAAATATCGTTGGATGATCAAGTTCGTTTAATTGTCGCCACCAAAATTGTGATCAAGATCAAAACATGATTAATGGTGCAGCCCTACCTACAGGATCCAGACCTGTAACGCTACCTGGGATGGGATTTGATTTATTTCTACCTCTGGCTAGGAACCGTCAGCCTGTTTAATGATCACTGCGAGCCCGACCTTGTTCCGGGTCCAGAGACGCCAGCCAGGACGAGCAGAGACCTCTCCTGGGTTTGGACATCTTGGTTTTGTAGCGAACTACGGCGACGAGGATCTGCAGCCGGTCTGGATGCGCCTGCGGAGAAACACGGACGTTTAAGGCGAGGCTCACACAGCAGGAGGTTCAGAAAATTTACAAACGCCATCAGACGTCTGTGTGAGCCGTTTATTAACCACAGAAGAAGAACGTAGACGTCCCCCAGCGTCACAGTGTCTACGTCAGTAACAACGGATGCCGCCGTCTGTAGATGGACGTTAAAGTCGTTGAGGGACGGGAGACGACCGTACCGTCAGAACAAGAGGAAGGAAGCAGAGAAAAAACAAAGCTAAACTCGACACTGCTTGCTTCGGACGTCATTTACGTCCAGATTTACCATGTCTGGCTTCTTCTGCTGCACAATTATGATGCAAAAGTCGGATAAAATGCGACACAACTGTTTGGATTGCAGACGCTTCTGAGACCATCTGAAACGGATCTGATTTAATACCATATATGGAAGTGTCTCTAATCCGACGTTCTCCAGGAGTTTAACTGAATTGCTCAGTTTATTCTGTGTGTACACGCGAGAATTTTCTATATTAGATCAAAATATATTTGGATTAAATAATCTCAAGTTATTGTTTGCATTCAGATTAAGACGAAGTTGTTCCTCCATATTTGTGAAAAATGCCCTGAGGAACCGGATGATGAATGCCACTCAACTCCAGAGACGTTTAAGGAGGTGAGAGGCACCCAAGTGTCACGTCAGACCATTTAAACCGTTTCCATCAGCGTGATCTGTGTGCTAGACGACCTGCAAGGGTACCCGACCACACCAGCAGGCACAGGCGTCATTGTCTATCATGGGCTAAGGAGCATTTACACTGTACGAGGGACCAGTGGGCCTCAGGGCTGTTCTCTGATGAAAGTCAATTCACGTTGAGCAGAAATGATTTTGGAGACGTCAAGGAGAGATCTAAGCATCAGCCACTGTTGTCACCAGACCAGCTGTTGGTGGTGGGGGTGTCACAGTGTGGGCAGGTGTGTCCAGTCTGTATAGAACTGCCCTACACTTTGTGAATGGTACAGTGACAAGCCCATACTACCTGAATAACATCATTAATCCAGTGATTGTGCCCCTACATGAACAACACAGGCCTAATTTCATCTTCATGGACAACAATGCTCCAGCTCATCAGGGATGTTTGAGTCTGGTGTATCTCAAATGGAGCCGCCTGCACTTTCTCCAGACCTGAATCCCATTGAAAACTTGTGGGATCAACTGAGTCGCCGTGTAGAGGCTCCACACTCTGCACCCCAAAACCTCAATGACCTGAGGGCTGCCCTTCAAGAAGAGTGGGATGTCCTGCCTCAGCAGACAATAAGTCGACTTGTGAACAGCAGAGACGTCGTTGTCAAGCTGTAATTGATGCTCAAGGTCACATGACCAGTTATTGAGACGTGGACATTTGTTGTTGTGGTGTACAAACCATTGTTGTTAACTTTAGTTTCAACAGATTATTTGAGATGAGGAAATCACCAGAGCATCCTCCTACTTAAATGTCCTACTTTCCTGATATGATTTCACTGTAGCGGGAACTTTTTACTTTTTCCACTAATTTCACTAATATCCCAAACTTTTTGTGAGTGGTGTAAATAAATTCAAAATATGAACATGCTGCAAAAACAACACCTGGAAATATGGATAAAATTTCCGCATTAAATAATCAAATATTTCAGTTTCTTTGGTCTGATGTCGTTTTATCAAAGATGGACGCCTGGCATCTTTTTTTTCCATCACTGAGGAGAGATGCTCACACAGATAGGAGCTAACAAACTTCACAAAGTTCAAGCCATGAGCTTAAGGAGGCGGCAGCTGAAGCGGTGCATTGTGGGATCAGTAGTTTTTTATGTTGCCTGCGCTCCATATCGCCGTTCATAAAGATAACATATAAAATGATCTCACACATGGTTTAAAGGATCCACATTATAAATCGTCATTAAGATTCATTCCCATCGATCTGAATCACATCGGAATATTACGATCAGGATGTTTTTATGTGACGTTTTTTCTTCTAAATGTAAATAAAACTGATGTGTTTGGACTGGAACTACCTTCAGAGAGGAAGCGATGGAAAAGGAGCGAGGCTGGATCTCAGGGAACAGATCCAGGAGCTGCTCCACTCTCAGCTCTGCTGTGGTGTGAGGGAAATCTGCAAGAACCTGCGGCGAGAAAAAGATCCACACTCAGATCCACGCGCCTCAGTCCTGATGATGACGATGAGGAGCGACGGAGGCGAGACGCGTCTCACCTCCAGTGCCGTGCGCCCCGGCCGGTTGCAGTAGGTGTGCAGCTCTTCCTGGCCGGCCGCCGAGCTGAACTCCAGCAGCTTGTCTCGCTCCAGCTGGTTGGTGGCGAAGGTGGACAGCAACTCGAAGAAGGAGCGCCGAGGCACAGCGGCCACGTCCAGGTAGCGCTCCACAAGGTGGCGCACGGAGCAGGGCTGGAGGAGCCGAGCCGGAACTGGGTCAGAACCGGGTTCTCTGGTTACAGTGGGAATTTATCCAAAATAAAAATCCTGGATTATCCAGGAATACCTGGAGCGTCGCCTGTGGCTGTCAGAGTGAACTTGGACTCGGGATCCAGCCGGAGGAGCCGACAGAACAGCAGCATGTCGTCCTCCGAGTTCTGAGGATGGATCATCACGACGTCTCCGGCTGAAAACCTGCCGGACGGAACCACGGAGTTACGGGTTGGAACCAGGAATCACATCAACGCCTGCAAACGTTCCTCCAAAAACTATGAATATAACGCGGAAGATTAAGAGATTAACAGACACAAACAGAGATCAAACCAGACCAGACTGGATCAAACTGGACCTGCTCAGACCGGGTAAACCGGATCAAACCGGATCAGATCAGACCGGACTGGATCAAGAGCACGTACTGAATGTTGGAGCCGCTGATGTCGAACTCCAAGAGTCTGACGTCCTGGAAATGGGTCGGTTCGGTCAGCCTCCGGTTGGACAGCATCCTGGCGGGAAACGGGTGGGACTCTGAGGGACAGGTCCGCTCCGAGTCGGTTATGACCTCATTGCCCGTCCGGCCCGTCTTTTCATCCAGGAAGTGGAACGTGTAGGACGGAGGGAGTCTGCGGGAGAGACGGGGGAACCGTGAGCGAGGATTTGAAACTCAGCAAGCGTCTCGGGTCCGGTTCTGGATCACTCACGGCTCGTCTTCCCTCAGAGGCTCCGTGTCGGACAGAGACGGATACAGAACCAGGACCTTTTCCCAGAAAGATCCGAGCCACGGGTCGATCACGGCGTCCGGCCTGATTCGCACGCAACAACGGAGACAAGAAAAAACAGCAGACAGATTTAAATCCCGTCCGGATGTTGTTTATCTTCCGCGAGCGAAAACTCACCCCAGATCGTGCTGATCGTCTGCCAGGCCGACCGGCAGCAGCATTCCCGCTCCCAGCTGCTGGAGCCGCTTATGCAGCTTCTTGGCCACAAAGTTAAACCTGAGACAGAGAAAAACAATGAAGATCCTGTTAAGAGACTCAATCCTGAAATTGGGAATCTGGGAACGTCGGATAACTAACTTTGGATACGAGGAGTCTCCCAGTCCCAGAACCGCACAATCCAGGCAGCCCAGAGATCCGACAGGAAGAGACTTCTTGAAGAGAAACCTCCAGAAATTCTGGGAAGAGACAAAAAAAAAAAGTTAGGAACAATTTTCCTTCTTCCATTCGGAGATTAACCGGATCGGTACCTTCATGTTGTCCGGGGGGTCTCCCTGTCCCGTGGTGGAGCAGACGCAGAGCACCAGAGACTCCGAGATCAGCTCCGCCTGGGAGGGACGAAGAACCGAAAACACTGATTTTTACCGTTCATGTCGGGAGAAGCAGCGGAAAACACGGACCTGTCCCGTTTACTACAGCAATTCATAAAAACATCTGGAAAATCTGGAAGTACAGGTGCCCCAAAAAAGTATTCACGCCCCATTAAACCGAGAGCTTCTTAACTGAGATAAAACCAGCAGACAGAGGAGAGAGAGAACGGATCCAGCGCCCGTTTCTGTCTTCAGGCTCAAGAAGATTAACCAAATATTAAAACGCTCCAGTTTTCTCAGCTGAATGCATAGACGCAACTAAACCCAGAATCTTTGAACCTTAAAAAGGTTCAAAGGTCAGTTCAGGCTCCTCCCACCAGAACGAACATGTTTAATCTCAAAAGTTAAAACTAATTTTATTGATTTATTCCTGTCAGCCTCTAAACTCTATCCAGTAAAGATTAACGCTGTTAACGCTTATTTGGTTTCTTTTCTCCAACTATAATTTTATATGGAAAATGTATTTTAACATAGAGCTGAAAAAACTAATTGATTTAATCGATTATTAAAATAGTTGACAGCTAATTTAGTCATGGATTAGTTGCTTTATAATCTTTTTTTACCGCAAGCGTCTATTTTTAACTCAATCTGTTATATCTGCAGTCAGTAGGTGGCAGTAATGAGCTACCTAACGCTGTGATCTACCAGTGGAGCAGTAGAAGAAGAAATCAGCCAATCGTTAGCCTTGTTTTGCTAGCGCATGAATCCTAAACACATTTGCCCTGAGCAAGATGGCGGAGCAGGAAAATGTAGATAAAAAAAATGTGAATTTAAATTTAGAAGATAATAAGGGCTGAGATTAATATGCTGTAAACTCAATACATTTTATGGAATTTGACCTTAATTTTTATAGTTTAGACCTAAAAATGAACAAATATTTTACATTTCCTTTAAACAAAATTAAATAAATTCTCTTGTCTTTTACTTTTTTCGTTAATGGCTTATATGGGAAAGTAAATGCTAAATAAATTTGTAATAAAAGCGATTTATCATAAAAATAATCGACAGATTAATCGATGATGAAAACAATCGTTAGTTTAACTGCAAAGTATTGAAATCTGCTGACTTTTCTTAATCCCGTTTATTCACCCGTTGACTGTTTATGTCTATTTATAGACACCAGACTCACCACGCTGTACCCGTCCATAGGCAGAACCCGAACCGGCAGCCTCCTCCTGCGGGCCTGCCGGCCGACCCTGTGCGCCGTGTCCTGGGCGGTTCCCGTCTGACTCCCGTACAGAACCAGCAGAGCCGGACCCGACATGATTACTGAAGCAAAACATTAAATAAATAAACATGTCATAAATAAAAATACACCAACAGTCCATCAGAACCAGAACGCTGAGATCCAACACGGCGGCTCTTTTATATCCTCAAGAGTTTAAAAGATTTGATCTAAATATTCATCCTTTAAACGTCTACCTGAAGAAAAAAAAATACTAATTAACATATTTACAAGAAACATCCAACAAAACCCTTTAAACACAAGTTTAGAGTGGAAATGTGTTTTGTGAGAAACAATCTGAAGATTTGAATCATTTGGGTTTCACCATTTATCTGAATTTATATTTATTTGTGGTATAAATAATATTCACTAGACATTAAAACCAACTTAAACTTTTAAAAACTGGGAGAAATGAGTTACATTTATTTTATTACTTTTTTCTGAAGTCAAACGAAACGTTTAGATTAACTTCCTTTTTGAAACCCTTTGTTTGGTTAATAACCTATATTATATATTAATATATTGGGATTCTTAGATTATTATTTCTTATCACTGTTTGGAGACTTGAACACATCATGTTCACTTTATTCTAACTGGTCGATAAACATATTTTATATAAAACAACTTTCATCCAATCATAGACCTGGAGCTGCTGACCAATCAGAGCTTTCCTAGTTTTTATTCTTCAATCTGTCATTTAATTCATAAAGATAAGAAATATCATTGTTAGCTGAAGCTAACATCTGAATAATAAACATTTTATTGTCTTATAAGTTCAAAAAAGCTCTTCTTTTCACAAATTATAAAAAAATATTGACCTTATTTAAATTTATATATGATTAGCAGATTAATTCGAGCTTTAAAAACAGTAAAATGTTTAGTCTTTCTGATGCTAGCTGATGCTAACTGATGCTAGCTGATGCTAACTGACGCTAGCTGATGCTAGCTGATGCTAACTGGCCTGATACCAGTAAAAATAGCCCATATTTCTATTTGGGTTACATTTATTCGAGTTTAAAAGCGACACGGAGACAGAAACTACACTCACCGCTGCTGTCTCGGTCAGAAACAACTTTAAATGACGATTAAGTTAGAAAGAAAAAACAACAACAGACAGAAACCAAACGAAACTCTTTACGGCACGTCGGCGGCGTGCTCCATTCAAGGACTCGCCAGAAAAATGGGAGAAAACAGCTTTGTTTACCTAGCGGCTAACAGAGGTTTCCAAATACAGCAAATAAGAAAAGGGTTAATATAACATATTTTACTCTTGTGAAAATAATAATTAGTCATCCAAGAAGTGTTTGGTTTAAAACCTTCTAAAGAAATGAGACCCTGAGACGTGATTTGAAAGAAAATGATGGAATCAGACAGGAAATACCTAAAAAATGACGTGTATGGTATTTTTAATATTAGTGTAATATTGGAAAATAAAAATATTAATTAATAGAATAAATTATAGTCCAGTAAAACTACTGGTAAAAGGAAATGTAATTAGTTACTTCCCACCTATGGTGGCAAACTACAGTCATATTCAAAAAATGGACATAATACTAAAAACAGATCATTTCCACACAGACTGATGTTTTTAAGCCTTTATTTCTGCTTCCTGCTAAAAAACAAATAAAATAAAAAACCTTTAGATGAAATACAAGATCAGATCAATACAAGATATTTTATTTTAATGCATGTTTAAAACCCACTTAAAGGTTTTTATGCGATCAGAAAATCCAGGCTCATCATAAACGTTTGGATATTCATTGAGTATTTTGCTATATTTAGAGGTGGTTTCAAATGAGTTTTCTCCACATTATCTTTACTCCAGGGATTTAGACAAGCTGACAAACTGTAAAATATGACAGAAAAATTGTTTTTAGAAATAACATTTATGACCAGATTTCTAATATTGTTCATAAAAACCTGCAACCTTTGCTTCTGCTGCAGGATTTCAGGAACACATAAAAACTGAGGTTTATTAATATTTGATGAAAACGTAGAATGCAATAAAACAAAATTGAATAGTTTTGCTTTTTGAAAGATAATAAACAAGCAGAAAAAGGCTAAACGGGTTTAAGTCTTGTTACACAGAACTGTTTAAAATAAAACTACCATGATTCAAACAGGTTCATTGAGTTAATCTAATCAATTAACATTAGCATGTTGGCCATCAGTGGCCTTTTAACATTAATATAGTTTATTAAGTACATCAACTGTTATGTAGCTAAAAATACAAACTGTAGCAAGTCTGCTAACACTGGCATTCTTGGTAATATTAGTTAAATCCATTCAGTTACTGATGGATCTAAATCATTATGATTCAGTTGATCCCTTCTTCCCCATTAAAATCTTAAATAATATAATAACAATAGCAAAATATTAATGATAATAATAACAATCCTAATAATGATAATACTAATAACAATAATAAAAACAACAATAATAAAGTAATAATGATAAAAATATTAATAACAAATATGATAATAGTAATAACACTTTAATGATAGAAATAATAGTAATGATAATGAAATTTTAATGACAATAATATTAAACTATTATAATTATTACGATGATAATAATGATAATAATAATACCAACAATAATAATAGTAATAGTAATAAAATAATGATAATAATAATAATAATATTGATAAAAGGGGTAAAATATTAATAATAAAATAATAATGATAATATTAATAAAATATTATTGATAATATTAATGATAATAGTAATACAAGTATAATTACAATTATAATAATATTAATGCTAAAACTAATAATACTAACAATAATATTAATAAAATAATAATAATAATAATGACAAAATATTAATAATAATCAAAAAAACAATGATAATAATAATAAGAATCATCATCATCCAGGCCAGAAAATCAGTCAGCTCCAGAGATGAGCGACTGTTTAAGAAAAAGCTTCGACAACACAGGATGATTGTAGGTGGAACTTTATTGTTGTGGTGATAAATGTCATCTTTACAGAGGCGTGTAAATACCCTCAAACATTCAGTCTGACTTGTTAACAGTTGCAGACATTTTCCTTGAAAACACCGAAGAGATAAGAGCACTTGATAGATTAAAGAACATCGACAAGAGGCTGCAGACATCAGGACGAAACACGTAATCTTAATACTAATGCTAAAAATTTACTTTACCCATAAACAAGCTGTTCATTTTTCCTCGTTTGACCTTATTATTAAGAACGCCTAATTCAAACAGCTCAGCGTGGCGACCATGAGAAGCTCAACAGTTTGGGAACGAAAATATAGTTTCGTCTCAACTGTATGCAGTGAAATTTCCCTAAAAGCTGTTAAATACTTGCTAAACTTGTTTCCTTATTAAAATCGAGGGGAACATATTTTAAAGTGCTTTTTTTTCACCCCAGATTGCCAATTATCAGTAATAAAACTTTAATAATCCGGTTGAAACACTTCGAGTAACAAGAAATAAGCTTATAAACTGCAGGAACTCCCTTTCTATCACGCTGTCTCACGTATTATGTTACAGATAGACTCACAGGAAGGACTCGCGCAAGAAAGATTTCTGTTGCTACTTTGGCTTAAAAAAAGCTGCAAAAACATCTCAAACCAGAAGAGATTCACGTGATAAAAGGCACAAATCACCTGTGAGGCAAAGAGCCGCTTCCGCTCTCTGGGCTCAGAGCCAAAACACACAAACTTCACATGAACTAAGCAGCGGACAGAAACCCGGCGGGTCTCCAGGTTCTGTTGGGCGAAACGTGATAACAGCTAAGAGCTGATAGGAGTTTTTAATAACAACTTGTTTCCTCACAGCAGCGCAGGATCATGCATAAATACAGACCGAGAGGCGGAGCACGACAGCCCGCTGCCTCCAGGCTTAGTTGTGGTAGAGCCGGACGCGCTGGGAGATGCTCCTGCGGCACAGAGGGCAGTTCTGCAGGGCGCCGCTGCAGACCTGGCAGCAGCAGACGTGACCGCACTGCAGGAAGATCACCTGAGCCTGAGACACAGAGAGGCAGAGTGAGGACAGGCCAGAACCACCAAGTCTGTAATCCTCACGGTGGGACAACAGGAAAGATCAACAAGCAGATTAGAGCAGGGGGGGCGACACTGTTCCAGCTTCCTAGCTACTTAAAAGATGACCACCAACCCCCCCCCATAAACAAAAAAACAAAAACATAATCAATCAATCAATCAATACAGCACAAAGCATATTTATTGTATAATATTTTAATAATTTCTATCGTATATTTTATGCTTTTAGGGTGAAGTACAATTTAAATTTAATCTAGAACATATTAGTTTGTCTTGCATAACTCCATTAACCCACTGTGGAATGTTTATGTTTCTCCCCAAGGACAATCAAGACGTGGATAAACACAGTAACTTGCTAATGTGGAGCTAACGTAGAGTTAGCGTGTGTTTAAGTGCTTAAACGCGCATCAGTTTGGTGAATCAAAAGACAAACGGAAGGATGGACGCTGCTTCCTTTAATGTCGTGCGATCGACCGGTTGACTCCAGTAAGATGTGGGGAGCACTGAACCTTTATGCAGAGACAGTTTACAGAGACGCCTGTTAGGCGACGTCTCTGCTGCGTTTACATAAAACAGGTCTGATGCTTGAAGTTGGACACGTTTTTACATTTTGTTCACTTTTTAGGGTCGGACGGCCCAAACAAGCGTCTCCACTTCCTGTCTTCTCTGGTCAGACTTCCTGTCTCTTCAATGGTCTTTTTGTACAGTGGAGGATGAAACTGAGAGAGCGGCTCGTCTTTATCTAATAAACCAAGAGAGCGTGGTTGTCTGCTGCCTCGCCTCCATATCTGTAACTAGGGAAAAATCCAGCAGCGTTCAGAGTTTGGTGATTTTCTCCTCCAGGAGCTTAATGCTGACGAGGGTCGATTTCAGCGCTAGTTTCACTGGAGTTAGAGAAAACAGCCACAATAAATCTATCCTCCATCATCACTTCAGGATCTTCCGTCACTACGTCACATAGGAGCTCTCTGATTGGTCCACCCTCAAGCGTCCAGCAGCCAACGTTAAATGTTCACAACTCGAGAGATGCTTAATTCAAATTTGAACTCAGTCAAACTACAGTTTATGACACCAAATCAACCACAGAAGAAGAACGTAGACGTCCCGCAGCGGCGCCGTGTTAACGTTAAAGTCGTTGAGCGATGGGAGCTGCACGTATCGTCACAAGTTCAGAACAAGATGAAGGAAGCTGAGAAAAAATGAAAGCTAAACTCGGCACTGCTTGCTTCGGCCGTCATTTACATCCAGATATACCACGTCTGTTTTCTTTCTGCTGCACAATTATGACGCACGTCTGAACAAACGCGATTTATAAAATGTAATATGTATCAGAACACCATTAAAAAGTTGAATATGGGAGAAAAAAAATTGGATTTGGACAAAAAAATGAATGAATAAATAAACTGAACTGAGTTGATTCCGTCTGCTGTGTGAAAATAGCCTCAGCCACTCTTAGTCGTCGTCTTACCCCTGTCTCCATGCACACCACACACTCTGAGCTGCCAGGTCCCTCCACCAGCATGGGCGCTGAAGGGGTGACGGGGGTCCCCACGGTCCCCGGGGACCGCGGGGACCGTGGGCTGGGGGTGCTGTGGAGGAGCGGAGAAGGGGGAGGAGTCGGAGCCGACGGCGTTTCCTCCTCCTCGTTTTTGCCGCCTTTAGGAGCTCCTGCTGGAAAAAGCAGCAGGTTAGTGGGAGGGGGGCGGAGCCGGCGGGGCCGACAAGGTGAAGCTCAGGTACCTGCAGGCTGGCGTTCCTGAGCCCAGCTCAGCAGAGCCTTCTGGATCCCAACTTCGCTGATTCCCAGCTGGAAAGAACAAAATCATCGTGATAAGAAAAGCGATTTATCGTCACAATAACCTAAGAATGACGAGAACTTACATGACAATTATTAAAATTCTTTCCACAGTTTGTTTATTAATCCGCAAACAACTCTGGAGCATTAAATTCCCACCAATATTTTTTCCTTGACAAACTTTTCACAAATGTCCCATAGATAACTTCAGGCGTCCGTCTTCTTCTTTACTTGGCCAAATTTAGTTTTTCTTTATTTAAAACATAAAAATATTAATTAAATGGTTTTACTCAAAATATTTATAAAAAAATCAAAAAAAATATATTTAGGCTTTATAACGCACAAAAAATCTCTTTGGATCGTAACAGTGGAAAACTGATGCATTGGAGCAGCGATGAAAAATAAAGATTATTAATAACAGTTACTGTGCAGATAGTAGGATTGAAACTAACGATTACTTTCATCTGTCGATTATTTTTACGATATATCGTGTTTTATTATCAATTTATTTACCCTTTACTTTTCCATATAAGACACTTCGTTCACTGTAATTTAACTTTGTTTAAAAGAACTAATGAGCTCAATAGTGTAAAATATTTTTTCATTTTTAGGCATAAAATACAAAAATGAGGTAAAATTATATAAAACTTGTTAATTGTTCAGCATACTATCAAATAATCTCAGCCCTTATTATTCTCTAATATTTAATTAGATCTTTATTGTGAATGTTGTGACTTAGTTGGACATTATTGTTCCTAATAATCTGAACTTGTGTCTCTACCAGCATGTTTAGAACAGAGTTAGTAAGTGGTAGACATTGCTGGGGGTGAGCGTCTTGTTCCACATGTGTTCCTTTATTGTTGCTCCTGCAA
>JAVLVB010000281.1:1112844-1128961 GCA_032876305.1 Orestias chungarensis
GGGAGAAGCAGGTTTATTCTCCTACATTTGGAAACAACAATTCACACGTTTCAACTTTTACTCATTTTCATCACAGATAACAGGAGGAAAATCTGCAGGATTTATTGCAAAATCAAGTATTTTCGCTCCCACAGAATTAAGAATTTTTTTCCTGCCTTTTTCATGGGGAACTGATATTTAATAAAATCTTACAATTTATGTATAAAATGTAGAGGAATCAAGTAAACAATCTCTATTATCTTAACGTTTTTTCATTTCCTATTACCCGTCATCTGTCAGTCGGGTTAGAGCAGTTCAGTGAAATATATTTCTCTGTAGGGATGGACTGATGCATCGGCCAATCTTCAGCATCGTTAACTGCCATCACCAAAAAACATGCTAACATTCATAACATTCATAGATGGCAGTTGGCGATTATGTTTTAAAATGTTGAATGAATGTCGCGTTCAGGCAGAACGGGAATGTTGGTTTTGTTAGTACAGATTTATCCAATTGAAATTGTATTCAATGTGGAGATCGCTGCTAATTGCTTTGTTTTGTATCTGCAGGAGCTGAAGGGTGGGAAGACTTTCTCTAAGGTATCGTCGTGAACTTTCTGTGTCTAAGATAATAAAGTGAATTATTAGCAGAGCCGCGCCCTGCTTGGCGTAAATCCAGGACTGATGCTATAAAGCTTTATACTTTTTCAGAGGTCTGCAGAGTTCCTCGTGTTATTGACAGATTTTTTGCTAAAAGTTTGTCATGTCGATTTACTATAAACTGAAAAAACACAAAGTCTTTCCAGGTATCTGCAGTTTTCTAGTTTCTAGCACAAACATCTTCATCATCAAGGAACTATTAAGAAAATAAATATATATATTTTTTAAGTCAATAATCTTTGAATACTGCGGAAAAAAAGTTCTAGTTTTATTAGCAGATATTTTCTATGTTTTTCATCTTTTTATTTAATATTCAAAGATCTCGCTAAATGCTGTCAGACTCTGGTCTTGTTTCTAGTGAACTGAGATATTTGTTCCGGAAACTAGACAGAAATACTTGGTTGGTGAGTTTTTTTCCATCAGCTGTTATGTGATGCAGAGCTGACTGGGCTTGTTAAAAATGGCTGCTGGCTTCTCCGTTAAGTTTCTCCTCTCACTCGTTCACTTATATGGATTTTCACTTAGAGATTAGGATACAGCCGAGTGAAGAAAGGATCCCTCTGTCTGTGCTTCGTTCTCACTTTCTCCTGGTCTGTCTCTGGGTTTCCTCCTCCAGATGGGTTTTGCGGATCTCAACATTTCTGAGTTTGCTGGTTCAGGCCCGACGGTTCGCTGCTGCATCCTGGAGGGTTACGACACCAAAAACACCCGGCAGGACAACTCTCTCCTCAAGGCACTACAAACACGCACACTTTATTACCATCCTGACTTCACCCTAAACCTAATGTTTACTAGGACACGCCCACCCCTAAATCTAACCCTGACCTTATTCACAGCGTAATCTGACCTCTGACCCAGAGACGGCACCGCTCCTTGCAGGGACCAGGCTTGTCTTTACCCAAAACTATATTTCTGATAATGGTTCCCAGAAATGAAGCAACTACACGCACACACAAATAACTTTCCATCTACACGGGTTCATGTCTGACCCTCCTCCATCTAAAACAGCTGTGTGCATGTTTCTGCAGGAATACATGCAGCAATATGCAAAACATCTGTCCCAATCCAGCCTCCACGTCTTAATGTCTTAATGTTTCCTTCCACTCAGCCTGACTCGTTCTGACCTGATGGATTTATTGATTTATTGAAAATGTTGCTCTTTTTTTTTTTTTTACTCATCAGAATCTTCCTCTTAGTCAACTTTAAACACAACAAAACTAACTTAAAATTAAAATTTACCCAAAATATTACAGCTTTAAGTCAATGATTCTTGAATATTGATTATAAACTACTAATGTACTCTTTTGATCCTTCCATTGGTTTTAAGGGGTAAAGAAAAACTGCCATATTTATGTTATGTTTCCTTTGTGTCTAGTGAACTAAGATGTTTGACTATAAACTGGACTGACATATTGTGTATAAAAAAGCTCTCAAATAACCTTCAAGCTGCTATTAGACACAATTATTGATACACTTTTCAAGCCTGAAAATAAATGTGGCCACTATTTCTGTCTTCACAAAGTTTAAACCTTTAACGGATATCAGACTTTAATAGTTGTTGTTTTTTAGGTGACTATTGGGATGACCCTTCTGTCCGGTGACCCCTGCTTTAAAACGTGAGTTCATGTTTCTAACCTGAAACAAAACGGAAATCTGCTCGTTTTACGATTTCTTTCTTTTCTGGTTTACGTTGTTTTGTTTTTTTGCTTCGTTGTTTTCTGGTGTTGCTCTGTTGGGGAAGACAAGTGGTCTGCCTCAGACTGTTAGGTGATAAAGAGACATTTATTTTATTGTAAACAAAGAACATATTTAAAAAAAATAGAAAGTTGATAACGATGCATTTAAACAATGTCAATAAAACAAAATAAGTTGTGACAGCAATAGAGTAATGTTGCTTTTAAATGGCGTTTTACACATTTCTGGGGCCGGGACTTCCTGTGTGCCCCAAACAAGCCAACGTTGGCATCTAAGACGACCAATAGAAACGCTCGGCCTTCGCAGACGCCGACCAATAGGAAGGCAGCCGCTAACATCTGTTCAAATAGAAATGCGTTGTTACGCCACCCTTCAAATTAAGCCCAAAAAAGAAAACCTGAAATGAAAACAGTTTCATTAAACTTATCACTAAAGATACCATTTAAAAAAATCTGAGAAAAATAGCAAAACCACATAAATATTTAAGATTATTTTCGAAACATGTTCTTTGCCAGATGTTTCTATAGATGCTTCAGACCCAGATTGCAAATCTGTATTTAAAAGTAATTTACTATGATCTTGGTTGTCGATGTCTCTTATTGGTAATTTATTTTATTGAGTGGTGACCTTTAGGGAAGTATGGATGGGTGGATATGCATTACTGGATGGATGAATGGGATTCAGAATAGTACAAAAAGCTCTTTTTAAGCTAATGTTAAACATTGATTTCAGGCCTCCCAGTACGGCTAAATCTGTGCTGTCTGGTTACGAGGATCCCAACCTGCAGCTGGACTGTAAGGGGGAAAGCACCAACGCCTCAATGAAGCCACTCGGAGGCATCGTAGAGGGATCCTGCGCCTTTAAACCCAGACAGTCGTCGGTTCGAAGTTCAGGTAAGAACTGAATGATGTGGAATAAAAGAAATCTGTTTGTTGTATTTATGTTTAAAACTGAGCGTCTCTGGTGACATGGGTGAAAAAAAATATTACCTGGCCATGAATCAATAACGCATGGGAACGAGATCCTTTTCCGTTGCCACGACTTGTTTCACACGGCGGTAAAGTTAGCAGAGCTCCTTAGAGTTAGCCGTGTCTCAATCCTGATTTCGGCTTCAGCTCTTCGGTTTCTCCCTCTTATGAAAACACGGTTGCTGATTTAGGGACCGTCAATAAAGTTCAGAACCGAAAACTCTTGAGAAACAAGAATTAATAGCTTTCGTTTTATGGCACACAATCACAAAACAATACTGTGGAATTATTCTACAGGATGAAACAGATGAGGAACACTTTTATCAAAGTTCAAACCATTTTATATTTTCTTATAAATCTTTTGCATATTTCTTCAGTAGCTGCCAGGTCATGTGACCCACTTAATAAAAATGACTCTTAAATTGTTCTTTTAGAGTGCACAGATGGGGCACACTTGTTTTTATCTAAAGGTAACACGTGAGAAATGCAATTTTTACATTAAAAATGGATTTAAAACAAGTGGGCCTAATCTGTGCCGTCTAGAAGAACAATTTATGACTCGTTTTTAACAAAGGAATGAATGAATAGTCTTTATTTTAATTATACACATTGTACAATGAGATAAGTTTCTAGCACAGGTCACATGACCTTGGAGCTACTGAAGAAATGTGCCAAATATTTACAGTAAGAATTTAAAATAAAAACAATTAAAAATTTAAAATTGTGTCTCATTTGTGTCATCCTGTAGAATAATCCCACAGTATTGTTCTGTCATTGTGTGCCATAACAAGCTATTAATTCTTGTTTCTTGGTTCTGAACTTTATTGACGGTCCCTAAATCAACATACGTGTTTCCTAGGAGGGGGAAACCGAAGCCGAAATCGGGATGAAGACACCGCTAACCCAACGGAGCTCTGCTGTGAAATAGGAATAGGATCCCGTTCTCGGGCGTTATTAATTCATGGCCACGTAATATTTAGTTACACCCATGTCACCAGAGGGGCTCAGTAGTTAAAACGTGTTCAACTTTTTAGTTTTTATTGTTTTTCATCTCTGTTTTCAGGGTTGTCTGACCATGGAGACGGCGTTCCCAGTCCAGATGATGTCTTCCTTACTCGGCACGTCCGGAGCCCCAGTCAGCACAGCAAAATATCAGGTCAGCTTCTGCTTTGCTTCAGTTTCCGTTAGTATTGGATGTTTCCAATGAGATCAATGAGATGCTCTGATGGAACACTCTGTTTAAACTGTTTAGAAAAGGTTTCTTTCTTAAGAATCCCAAACCAAGACTTTAACGGATGGAAAGTTTTGTAGAGATTATGAAAATGTAACGACTACCTGCGAACTAAATGTCAAACATGACACTTTGACTGTAGAGCATCTTAATGAGGAATCAGGCAAACGATTGAGTCAGTGTCAAATTTACCAACAGAATTTAATACTTAGCTGGAAATGTAGACGTTGTGAAATTGTGACCTTATTTTGATGTTAACGATGTTAAGCACACATAATTTAACAAAAGGATTAAATTAACTGGAACCGCAAGAACTAGAAATTTACAACCACTAGAGACGGTGCATTAAGCAAAGATTAAACTACGTAAAAACAAAATAACAAATAAAAACAACAAGAACAGGATTCAATTTACCGATTGGCTTTTCTCCATATAAATGTGCTACAACCCCAGATAGCTAGTGTTTTACTACAAAGTTAGCAAGTTTACTTAATGCTATGCTACGTATTATACTAGCTGGGTGATATTTTTTTAAACTGGTTAATATTGATGTTCAAACAACGAATTACCATCACGACTAGCTAATAGAGATCGCTAACTGAACTGACTAGCTTGTTGATGGTTTAGCCTGTGTGTTTACCTACTGCACCCAGACATTAAGGAGTTAATTTTTGATTGACATGTCAGTAACTGTAGACATATAATGCACTAAAATGCTTGTTTAGCTGGGATAACTAGCTAACTGACATGTTGGCAAACGTGAATAGCTAATTACCTTAGTAATCTTTCTTGCTAGACGTTAACAGGCTAATACGGAGAACTAACTAGCTTACTAGAATTTTAGAACATATATAGGATTCAACTTTTTACCGATGGGTATAAAACAATGAATTAGCATATTAGTTAGCTAGTATAGAAAGCAAGGTAACATCTGATCATCTGAAACAAACATGCTGGCAAGTAGATAAATGACCTACTAAGCCTGGTTAAGCTGAAACGCTTGGATATCTTGGAACCCGATAGCAAGTTTGCTTGTGTAACCTATGGAGTGCCGTTTAGGACAAAAACTATATTTGTCTCACAACACCACAGACTCACGCACACTTGCCACACTGACATTGTGCATATATACTGTTAAAATAGCCCACACACATCCAGTTTTTCTCTCACACACACAGAGACTCACACACTCACATTCATTTACAAAACTAAAATTGTACATATGGAGAGAGAGAAATTAGATGTGTGTTTGTGCTATTTTTATATTATAAATGCACAATTTCAATGTTGTAAGTGTGTAAGTCACTTTTGGTGTGTGAGTAAAGGAAATTAGATGCATGTGGGCTATTCTTATTGTATATATGCTCAATTTCAGTGATGTAAGTGTGAGTAAGAGAGAAAAATATAGTTTTTGTCCTAAATGGCACCCCATCATAATCACCTAGCTGATATGCTACCTGGAAAATGTGTTTTATTCCTCTGCACTCTAAGATTAGTTAGAAATAAGCCTGCCAGACTCTGGGTTCATAAATCTGTTCACATAAACAGAGTCAGCTACAACTACTCGCCTTTTAAATATGGGAATGAAAACAACCAGCTCTTACTAGTGTTGACTCTCTTAAATGGGAAAATAATAAAAACATCCTAATAGTGAACAGACAAGTAGATCCGAGCATTTATACTTGACTTCCGGGCAAGCAGCAACCTTTTGGACTTATTTCCTTTCTACTTCGTCTTTGTCTTCCTCATCCTCCTCGTCGCTTCCTTCCTCCAGGCTATAGCACCTGTCACTCTCGCTGCTCTAGCGTGACGGACCTCAGTCACCACAGAAATGCCTCCTCCAGCAGCAGCGCCTCCTGCGGAGTCGCCAACTCCTCACAGCCGCCTGCTTCCACTCCCACCAATCCACTGCGACCAGCACATCCCGCCAAGCCGGACAGGCCCCCACCCCCCAGCGCCGCAGCCCTCCTGTCTAACAGGCCGTCCAGGTAGGCCCACACCTGCCCCTGCATGCTCTGTTGCTATAAGCTCACCGTCAGGCATGTCAGGACTCCCAGATGTGGTCGACTCCCAGGCATTCATAAACTCACGCATGCCTGGGATTCTTTAGGGAAGTCACAAAACTTTACTGATGGATAACATCTAGATCAGGGGTGGCCACAGTTTTTGAGCTTATGAGCTACTTAAATATGATCTATCCTGAGGGATCTAATATGTGAACAGATGGATAGATGGGTTGATTGATGGATTGATTGATTTCATGGGAAGTTGGTGCTGCCCCGGCCTCTAACTCCGCCTCTGCTAAGAGAGACTGGGATATTCGCAACATGACACCGTAGTTTGCTAAGGCGACAAACACAAAGCTAATGTAGAGTTGGCATGTTTGCGTGCTTAAACTTGCATCAATTTGCTGCCCAGTATGTGAATCAAAGATGAAACGGAAGGATGGACGTGGTCATCCACTTCCTTTTACGACGTGCGATCGACCTGCAATCCTCTCTCGATTTTCCTAGTCTTTTGTTTTTTTTATTCATGTTAGTCGTCTTTAAATTGCAAAAACACAATGCTGCCATTTATACTTTTGGTGCAAATAAGTAACCGTTAACCTTTAAACAAGACAAAACTAACAGTAACAAATATTCTGCAAAATGCATAAGCTTGTTTTACGTCAAACATCTTTGATACAGAAAAAAACTGTTCCTCTGCCAGATTCTTTTTCACTTTTTTATATTTTTCAACTGGTTTTAAGTTAAAACAATTGCCAATGGAAATAATACTTTTTTGTTAATCAATATTAAAGATTTATTGAAAAGCTCCTGTATCTTGCTAATAAGTCAGTTTTTTTTTTCTTTTATTTTAAGTGTTTAGACTTATAGTAAGACTAAATGTGTTTTTTAGTATCGATAACTCCAATCTGAGTCTTGTTTGTATGAGTTTGTTACTCCAAACTCGACATATGTGCTCTAACACAATGTCTGTTTGGAAAACAAGTGCTGCTCCCCAACAACCTGGGAAGGGTCAAAGGTCATTTTCAAACTATCTGAAGAGAGGTCCATCATCCCAGAGAGTAAAACTTCTCAGGACGGCTGATGAAACGTGTATTCAGCCCAACATCAGAGCGGAGCGCTTAGAGAAATGACCAGAAACTCAAGAATCTACAGGCCTCAGTTAGCGGGTCAATAGGTCATGACCCTTAACCAGTGAGGCGGCTTAGTAGGTGTTGAAGGACGTAGCGTCCTCTCTTTGGAAACAAGATGGCTGCAGGACGTAGTAGGTTAGCAGCTCTGACACCTCATCCTGTCTGTAAAACACGGTGGTGGAGGAAGCAGGATATGGGTTTGGTTTCCAGTACTAGGAGCTGGATGTTAGATTTTGTCTGTATTCCGTGTAAAAATAAGAGATATCTGTAGATGAATGTGGGTGTTTTTCGTTAAGTTGGGATGTGCCTGCTGATAACAGGAGGAAAAAAGATGCAATGGAGCGTCAGCGCAGCTGCGTGGACGACACGCGCATCGACGCAGACGACATCGTGGAGAAGATCGTCCAGAGTCAGAATTTCTCTGACAGCAGCTGCGACGAAGGTTTGTGTTTAGTAGGAAACATTTAATCAGTTATAGACATGCAAGTTTTATTATTCAGTTACTTCTACTGTTTGGGACTCTTTCCTCCTGGATTGGGCTTGTTGCTGCTTCCAGCTGTTACACGCAGAAATTCAGATCGCAGATGTATTTCAGAACTCTGCTCCTGTTCGCTATGTCACTAAAAACTACAGTCAGTCCCTCCAGAAAATCCCAAAAAATCAAAGAAAGGGCGCAAAACATGCGGAAGTGTTATCAATTCTTAAAACGTCGCATATTCACCGCATAAATAGCATCTAAGCGCAGAAATCACAGAATTAAGTAAATTTGCCTGATCCCACATTTTTCCCAGAAATGTGAAATAATTGATGATTTTCTTACTTTGACTGACACTAACCCCCCCGGTCAAAAGTGAAAGGTCCTGCACGTCTCCTACTGACGTTTTCACCTCCGTGCGCCACCATAACAAAACACGTTTTGGTCCCAGCAGCGGCGGCACGTCAGCGCGTCGGCCATCTTGGATGTGTCAGATCTGCCCCATAAACTAATAAAAGCAAATGGACTGAAGTTGACTAGTATAATGTGTTAAAGTTAGCATCCTAACACTAGTGTAAAGCGTTAAGAGTTAACATGATAACATTTGCTTAAAGGATTAAAGTTAGCATTCTAACAGTAGCTTAAAGGGTTAAAGTTAGCATGCTACCTCTAAAGTCAGCATGCTAACACTATCTTAAAGCGTTACAGTTAGCATGCTAACACTATCTTAAAGCGTTAGAGTTAGCATGCTAACACTAGCTTAAAGCGTAGTCTAACTAGTAAGCAAGTAAAGCAAATGGACTGAAGTTGACTAGTATAATGTGTTAAAGTTAGCATTCTAACACTAGTGTAAAGCGTTAAGAGTTAACATGATAACATTTGCTTAAAGGATTAAAGTTAGCATGCTAACAGTAGCTTAAAGGGTTAAAGTTAGCATGCTACCTCTAAAGTCAGCATGCTAACACTATCTTAAAGCGTTACAGTTAGCATGCTAACACTAGCTTAAAGCGTAGTCTAACTAGTTACCAAGTAAAGCAAATGGACTGAAGTTGATCCAGCGTCTTACTACATGGAGCTTTAAGTTAGTAACAACTGGCTTTGTTCTTAGACAGATTCTGGATTTCAGAACTAAGCAATGTTCATATTTAGCTCATACTACGTTATAGATGACCTTAAATGGTCCAAGACTCTAAGTTAGCAGGACTAAACGTTTTTCTGGGAGCGACTCTAAAGTGGCGAAACGAAAGGAAAAATGCTGCAACGACACAAATAATAAAAATAAAAACAACAGCAGATATAAAACGCTGTTACGACACACAACACTGAAGCTTTTTGTTACAACGTGTAACGTCTCGTCCTCTCCTTGTTTCCATCAGATAGTCATTTAAGACTGTTTGTCAGCAAAGACGGGACCACCGCCCTCAGCGGGACGCAGCTCACTGCCAGGTAGACTTCCAGGACAGCTGACTGGATCTAATCTGGATATTAAATCTCATCCTGATCACGGCTTTCTGCTTGTTTTCCAGAGGAACGCCTGGAATCTTTGAGCCGGTGGTGATAGAGACTCATTGAGAAGCACATCAGCGCGTCTGCATAGAGGCCTCTGGCTTCTTAAATAATTCAGATTTATGTGTTAAATCCAGTGTGGTGGGAGCTACTTTAGTGCCGTCCAACAAACTGTGAGATGAAAACTAACATGACTGAGTCCCACTGTCACCGTCCAGCATCGTCCTCCTGCAGCAGCCGTTAAAATCCAGCGGTCAGTACTGCAGAGCCTGGCAGGATCCAGGCCAGGAGTGCGAAATCCATCTGTAAGGAAGATTAATTCATGCTCTCAATGTATGAAAATTTAAAAAAGCCGGATTTTTATACGATGCTTCAGAGCTGGGAGCGGTTTCTCTAACATGATCATTTCTAGCTTGCTTACTGATCTCCCAACCCTGCAGCAGACTGAAGGTTAGGGTAGCAGGGACACATCACTCCACCTCTAAATGACCGGAATACTGAGAAATCAACCAAGAGGCATATAACCAAAATTGTCAAGCTGATCTTTTTAATGTTTCTCCACAGGATAAGTTTCAGATCATCTGTCCATTGAGTAAATTCATCATAGATGTTCCAGTTTGAGTAAACCTGTCTACTGTAAACCTGCTGCAAGAATCACTAACTAGGTCCTGGGAGATTTGAATTCCAGTTTGTGAAAGAACAAAGAGTTTTGTCGATTTTCTTCTGTCCAGCAGGAAGCAATTCACTAAATTTTCATTTGTGTTTGGCTGTAAATCTCTGCCTCTGATCCATTATGACGAAACGATCCTCAAAGCAAAGTATTTATAAGGACACTTATTAATTCATTATTTAATCGGGGCATCACACATCTACATTATGTTCCTTAGGATATTTCTGGTATGTTTTATGGTTTTCACCTGATTACTTAAACTCTGTGGAAACTTACTATTATTGTAGTTTCAAGGTGTTTGATCACTGTGTTTGTATTTGACTGTTTTGCACATTTAACCTCCGAGGAGGCTTGTTATTAACCACTAAAATCACAGAGATTGAACATCTGTCCTAAGAGGGCACATCTTTTGTATTTTTACCTCTATTGTCTGCATTGTGTCTGAATGTAGAGCAAAATAATTGTCAACAATGTACCCACAGTCATTCTTCCTAGCAGGCTTTTATTTAGTTTTAATCTAAAAGTACAGTGGGAAAGTAGTTTTATTAAAATTTAGACTTCCTTCATTATTCTGTTTTTCTTGTTGCACATGTTCCCACAGGCGGTTTTGAACCCAGAAGGCACATTAACATATTTCCATAAACCTTTAAACATATTCAAGTAAAACCAGATAAACAGAAAACTCATGTGAAAAATTATTTTAATTAGCAGGAATTTTTTTAATGCAAGTATGCAAAGATCAATCATAACATTTATTAAGTTATGCTTTTTATTAATGGCAAGACAAAAACACTGTTTCTTCTTTTACTTGAACGCAATGATTGATCGATCCTTGGGAGAACTCTCAGGATCTTTAGCTACTGAACATTTAGCCGCTAATGAGTCTGCTAAACTGCTAAATGCTAGTTTTTCTGTTCAGTTAATCTTGTGCGTTTCAGTCACGATATTAAAAAAGTAATGAATTAACATGTTTTATATTGGTATTTTTTAACTTCTCTGGTATTTTATAGCAGTTAACAAACAGATCTATGTGTTAAGTTTGTAATTTAGCGTTAAACAGTAAATGCAGCTGCTAGTTTCTAACGTTTCACTTCTGTTTGCTGCACATCTACATGATAGTTTGTATGTGATACATAAGAGTAATGTAACGTGTACTGTAACTTAATTTACTTCTATGTGAATTGTTCTAACGGCTCTTACGGTTCTATTTTTAAAAATGTGTAGCTAACTGATTAACAGTGTAGTAGTTAGCAGACGTGCTAGCTGGTCGGGTTTCTCAGAATTAGCTTTAGTGCTACGTTTCAGTCCAACCTTTAGGATAGTACATGGATAATCAAATGGTTTTTATTTCTTCTGTTCGGTCTTTCAGAACTTCTGTTGGTACATTAAACAGTTTATGGCTTCCAGTTGACGCTAACTTTATTTAGCTAGTTGGTGTTTTCTGGCCTAAACTTTATCCAGTGCTGCTTAAAAAAACTTTAGTTTATTTTAATTCTATCCTGTCCGTTTTGGCTTTAAGGCTAAAAAAAAACTGTTGACCACTGCGGCGCCCCCTGTAGCTACAACGCTAACTTTCTTTACCTCTTTGTTATTGCCTATTATGGAGTCATAGAAGTGCCACAACAAAAGCCAAACAATTTTTTTACAAGAATGTAAAGTTTGTTTTGTTTTTACTTTTTCTAATTGTTTATCAATTTAAATATGTATTATTTCCTCATTTCTTTGTGAAAATGTCTTAGCTAGTACATTTGTGTTATAATATGTTTGGCAAATGTAAACTTTTTGGCAATTAGCTACCGTAAAAATGTCCTAATATTATTCATACTCTTAAAAATCAGTATTGAGTCTGGTTGCTTGTAAGCAAAATAGCATATCTGGTATAATACTGAATTCCCACATAAATATTTCTATACTTTATCTTTATTTGAACTTAAACTAGTTGGTAATTCCTTTTAGTATCAGTGATTCATTGATATTATAAAAATAATTATTTCACAGGACCTTTATAAAAGTTAAGAAGGAAAGTGGATTCTGGGGTTTTTAGAAATAGATTATTGTCTCCACCTTTGATATTTCTGCTCTGAGTGCATCCAGTAAAGGGATTAGGATTATTGCTTAGTTTATTTCTGCTGGACCAGAAAGGTTTTGTCTTTGCTTCTCAGCCGTTCGCTGTCTTCACACTGTTTGCTGCTCCATGTTGATTCAAAGGGACAAACTTTAGTTAGAACTTGGTGAAGTGATTTGCTTGGTGCATTTTTCCCAGGCTTGTTGTCGTCCAGCAGGCAGAACTCGTTGGTTCTGCTGGGCTGGTGTTTCTGTGCTGGGGTCAGTCCCACACCTCTTCCTGGACAAAGCCTGGCTTGTTCCAGGACCAACAATGTACAATCGACAGTGAGAGCTCTCAGGACGGTCTTGTTTGTCCGAATGTGTCGCTGTTTGTATGCAGCTCTTGTGTTTCTGACACATACAAAGAGACAGGCTGTGTTTCATGTAGCTTTTTTCTCTGGTTAATCAGAACGCCCTGATACCAGAGTATGTTCATATTCATCTGTTCTCCTTTTGTCTTAGATAGAAGTTAATATTTATGTCCTCCCAGCAGAAAAAGGGGAGCATCTAAAGCCTCTTGTTTTGTTTCCAGACCAGCCGGCTGGTTCTGGTTCTGGTTCTGGTTCTGCACATCACTGGATGTTAAACTTCTGTGATCACTCTATTAATCCCAATGCAACCAGTTGGTATAAAGATGTCTCCTATTGAGTTTCACTTTAGATAAAACGTCCATCAAACATGTATCGACTGTAAAATCCTAACTGTTATATTATTTTCTATGTTGGGAAAAAGGGTTTTAATAAATCACAATTAAAATTAATCTGATAAATGGGATTGAGATCTATATTTTAAAGTGTTGTGATAAATGAGAACGGGAATCTACTTAACCAACATTAGGTTCAGCCGTGTTTCACAAATAATATAATTAAAATCCAGCTTTTATTACATAGACCTAGAATACATAGAATCTCTAAATGTAAACAGGTGAGTTTGGGTGAATCTATGGTCTTTTTATGTACTTATTGTTAATGTTCAAACAGACTTTTACCTATTTACACTCCTCGTTTTAAAGTGATTGTCACTGTAAGACTTTAATAATTTCTCTCATAATTGTTGAATAAAATTAAAAAACATTTGATTTGCCTCATTTGGTTCTTTATTTTTAATCACTTTGAAGCCATAAACTTAAACCCCCTTTTGTTTAAACACAGAGCTCTGCTAAAGGTGCTGAGGTCTGACCTAACGGTTGTATCAAACATGCTCAGGATGACATAAGGAGAAACTTTAATTGTATTGATAATGTATTGCAATAGTGTCTGGGGCATTACATGACAATCATATCAGCAATTATTTGATTATATTTGAGTATTGATTTAAAAAATCTTTAGAATAAATAATTTTCTTGATCTAATCCTACTTTTATATATTTTTTTAAGAATGAGTGTGTTCATTTTTCTAGTGATTTTACAGAAGTCTGTAATAAATCATAACCAACCCTACACGGTCACCTTTTAAAATTTATTTGTGTGTTTTTTATTGTTTGTGTGTCCAAATGTATTTCATAAAAAAATAAAACTGCAGAGCATCAGTGAGCAAGTGCTTTTAAATCGGATAAAACTGCTGCATGTTGCCAGATGGAGAGCTCATAAATAGCATTTATGTTGAATAAAGAGCACAAAATTAATATTAAATACACTGTTTACAAACAAATACAAGCTGGTATATATTAGATTAATTACAATAATGGGTTCAAATAGCCAACCTTGAATCAATTTCTTATAAAAAGCTCTGGAACAGAAAACTTAATTATTGGTCCTTTGAAACCATGTCAGTTTTTGTCTTTATAGTTTTTGTTTTTTAGAGTCAAATTAAAAATGAAGGTGTTTCACTTTTAGCTTCAGCTTTACTGATATAGAATTAAGCTTTGAATCTGATAGATCCCATAATCATAAACCACAAATACCTGTTTGGTTCACTCACGACATTAAACTAAGAAATATTACCTTGTTTGTTTGTTTGACCTGAAACCTCCACTGTTAATCGATCAGATCTGAGGTGCACTTGCAGCGTAAAGCCAGCAGGGAGCACCAGAGAGGCGCTCATCGCTGATTTCAGGAGAAGAAGTGAGAAGCAGGAAGTGTTTACAAATAACCTGCAGCTGTCCTACGTGGCTGAAAACATGGTAAGAAACAAAAGCTGATTAATAAACAAAGTTTAAAACCACATTTGAAAAAATAGCTTTCAATGTTTGTTTAACTCTGAGCGGAAAGTAAAAAAGGAAGCTGATTTTAGGAGGTTAGCCTGTTAGCTTCTAGCCTCGCATTTCATTGAAAACTAATTTTAACACGTTAATATTTTAAAGTTTTAATAGTTTTATAGGTCTCAGCACATTTACTGGTAAACAAGTTATGAAAAAAGTCTGTTTTTCTGTCTACATCCACATTTATCACGTATTCACTGAAAATAATCCAGATTTAGTCAAAATATAAACGAAACGTTGTTAAATAGTTTTATTTGTTCATTTTCTTTAAAGAACAGCTGATTACTAAAATGTTGATCTGTTTGTTGTGAATCCTGACTGGACGGAACCAAAGTTAAGGAAAAATCTTAAACTGATGCTAATATTTATCAGGAAAAGGATCAAAACCAAAGAGATTGAATTTATTTCCTATTATAAGCTTTTTTTTAATTAAAACATAATTTTTTTATGTGATGTAAATTCATATGCCATACATGATTAGAATAAAGTCATTTAAGTGATGATTTATTATTTTTGGGGGGGAGTCCATTCATCTTCTTTCAGTTTTCTGTTTTGCTACTGAAGGAAATAAATAATTTTTCTCTTTTAAAGATTCAGACTTCAGTGAAAATCTGAATTAAAACATTAGATTATTGGATTAGTTGGACGAGATTCCTGACTGAAGTCTGGAATGATGATTTTAACTATCTGGAAGTTCTTTCCAGGTTTTTTCCAGGTTTTCCAAGCTGGACCTGAAATTGCAGTGAAGGGACTGAAAATGTGTTTTCTTGTGTCCAGGCCACTGGAGTGGATCAGGCGGTCGGCTTGAGTCTGGTTCTGTTCAGCCTGCTTCTGTTCACCTACTACACAGTGTGGGTCATCGTCCTGGTAGGTTCTGTTGGGTCCAAATGATCCGGTCCAGCTGGGATTTGCAGTTCAATCACACCTGGGCTGCACAATATATATTCCCAATGTAGCATCAAAGGAATAATCAGATCACAACAAACTGTTTCCAATGCAACTGTTGTTTGCAAATGTATTTTAATAAATTAATTCTGGTGCGATATCAACCCTGCATGACAGAGTCGAGTAGAAACCAAAGATTACAAAGAGAGCCAAGAAAAAAACAGACTTAGCATAAAATTCTGTCTATTTTTCTTTGTCTAGTTTCCACTTGAAACGAGATGAAACTAAATAACGTAACTTTCATTAACATATATGAGCTGCTGTTAAGTAGTTTTGTGTTATTTAGAGCTGCAACTAACGATTATTTTCATAATCGATTAGTGTGCAGATAATTTTTACGATTATTTTCTTTTTATTAATTTATTTAGCAGGTAAGATATTAAAAACAAATTTTCATTATGAAAAAGGAAAAGATAAGAGAATTGTGTCGTTCACTGTATTTTATTTAACTTTGTTTAAAGGAACAAATGAGCTCAACACTTAAAATATTTGATCACATTAGACATAAAATACAAAAGTTATGTAGTATCCCATTAAATTTTAG
>JAVLVB010000281.1:1129061-1139139 GCA_032876305.1 Orestias chungarensis
ACATTATTGTCACTAATAATCTGAACTTGTGTCTCTACCAGCATGTTTAGAACAGAGTTAGTAAGTGGTAGACATTGCTGGGGGTGAGCGTCTTGTTCCACATGTGTTCCTTTATTGTTGCTCCTGCAACTCTAAATGAATATGAACTGAATTCATTAACAGTATTTAGCGCCTTTATTTTCTTATTAGCTTATTTTACTGGTTCTTCCTCTCCTGCTTCAACTCAGACATGTTTTGGTCTCAGATGTTCCCTTAAAGAAGACTTTCCTACATTTTCCTGCTCCGCCATCTTGCTCAGGGCAAATGTGTTTATGAGCCATGCGCTAGCAAAACAAGGCTAACGATTGGCTGATTTCTTCTTCTTCTGCTCCACTGGTAGATCACAGCGTTAGGTAGCTCATTACTGCCACCTACTGACCGCAGATATAACAGATTGTGTTAAAAATAACGATAAAGGACAATAATCCTCAGTAAGATTTTTATATTTTTTCTGTGTATTGAGATTTTCTACTATTGTGCTGCCCTAATTTATTGTTGATTAAACCCAGAGGAGATCTTAACCCAGTAATATACAATAATATAATAATAATATACTATAACGAGTCTGTTTCTGAGTATCGCCAGTTGTATTCTCGTTCAGCTCTAACTCGTTACCAGTGATTTTCCTCATTTTTCCGATCACCTGTTTGTTGTTTCCCTGCAGCCTTTTGTGGACAGCGATCACGTCCTTCACGGATATTTCCTCCCTCGGGAATATTCGGTTGTCCTTCCTGGGATCGCCGCAGTAGTCCTTCTGCTCTGCATAGGTCAGAGTGGCTCATAGTTTATAGATATGTTAATAATTAATCACTAAATGCTTCATATGCATTAATTAATTATACAATTTAAGGGTTTCATATCTATTGACCTCCACAGGAGCCTTCGCTGCCGTCGTCATTTTTAAAAATCGCAAACCAAGGAAGGTGGACTGAGCTGTGGATGCTCGTGGGACGGATCGCTCTTCTTCTTTCAGCTCCATCCCAGCGACACAGCCTGGTAGAGAACGTTGCTGGTCGGGGGGTTTCATCACATGTTGGATTTAATTTTAAACAGGAACATGTTTTTTTCCAAACCTTTAGTCAAATGTGACCTCTAGCTCCCCCCAGTGGTTGTTTTTTCAGACTGCTGACTCAGCAGAACTACCTGTTGTTCCCAGATCGGAGAACCGGACAGAAAATTAAGGTTTAACTGAGCCTGGTGTGTTTCAAGATGTTTGTGATTGTTTTGAGAAATCTCTGAATGTTCTGTAAATATTCATCATGTGTCACAAAAAAAACTATAAATGGATGCAAAAACAGATTTGTTTTTTGTTTTTTCTAAATACTTTCACACCAACAACGTCTGGAGCATCAAGAGCGTCCAGGTTACATGCAAAGCATTTTCAGAAATGCTTTTTCATTTTAAGAATGTGGCTGCATTATTTGACTCATAAATTAATTTAGTGATCAATAATCCTCTTTGCATTTTAATTTTCTTCTTTAAGGCTGCTAATTCTCTCACTTAATTAAATGTAAAATAAAAGACTTTTGAGATTTATTTATCAAGAGTTATCAAAATTCAATTTCAAACATAAATTTTTAAAATGAAAATGTATTTGCAGAAATGCTTTTTAATTTTAAGAATGTGGCTGCATTATTTGACTCATAAATACAATTAGTAATCAATCATCCTATTTGCATTTTCATCTTCAAGACCGCACATTTTACGCCATAATCAAAAACAAAACAAAATGGACATTGGTTTGTCGTTTTCTTGGTCTGCTGCAAAGATCTGCTAATAACTCCAAAACCAAAAAGCATTCTGAGTATGGCAAACCGTTTTAACATGAGTTCGGTTGCGTCTGACTACCTGTAATTACTTTCCAGATACCTAAAAATGCATTTTGACTATCCAGAATGGTAATTTAAGATATCTGTATTTACATTTTGACTAGTAAGAATAACACTTCAAGATATCGTCAATTACATTTTGACTAGTCAAAATCATAATTCAAAATATCTCGGATTAAGTTTTGTCAAGTCATTATCTGCTTTTAAGATATCTATAATTTAATTTCCACTTGTCAAAACTACATTTCTCCTAACTCATACGGCAGCAATGGTTTATGATTTAACAAAATGTTTAATTCAGAATTTTATGCCCCACCTTTCATATTTCTTTAGTAGAGGGTAGATGGTTCTTGTGCGTTTTGAATGCTGTCAAGTATCAAGAATCTAAGCAGGATCCCCCCTGCAGCAGTAGCTCACGCCTGATGGAGACCAGGGAGTCAAAAGAAAATGCCATGCATTTTATGCTGCTTTGTTTTCGTCTACAGAAAATCCCCAGAAAATTCAATCAAGTTTGCTGTAAAAGAACAAAATTAGCATGTTTCTGCATTATGACTAATCAAAACTAAAATCAAGATATCTTGAATTCACTTTTTGACTAGTCATAATTAAATTGTAGATATCTGAAATGTGTATTTCAGATAGTAATTCATTGTAGATATCTTGAATTGAAGTCTCCACGCAACTCAATGGTAAATCTGACGTAATTTCAACTGGTCAGAATGTAATTTGAGATTTTTCAAGTAGGTATTTTGTCTAGTCAAAATATAATTAGAGAAATCTTAATTCGCTAAAACGTCTCATCATAAAACAATTTGAGAAATCTGGAAGTTATGTGAAATCGGCCGAATTTATGTTAAAGGTTTGCCACACCCAGAATGCTTTTTTGGTTTGGAGTTATTAGCAGATCTTTGCAGCAGACCAAGAAAACGTCAAAGCAATGTCGGTTTGTTTTGTTTTTGATTATGGCGTAAAATGTGCGGTCTTGAAGAAGAAAACAGGATGATTGATTACTAATTTAATTTGAGTCAAATAATGCAGCCACATTCTTAAAAGGAAAAGGCATTTCTGCAAATGCTTTTTCATTTGAATTACGGTAACAATTTGCTTCCATAGAATCCTATGATAAAGTTAAACTGATCTAGTAAAGTTTAGTATTGTTTATTGAGGTTGTTTCAGCTCCCTGAGCATTTACGTATCTAGCCTGATATTTTACATTAATCTCTGGATTCCCAACAGACGTTTGTATTAGGAGAAATTAATAATCTGCAAATAGTGAAAGTTCATCCAGAGCAGGGGTTTGAAATCAGAGACATTTTCCTGTCAGTCTAGTTCGGCTAAACACGTTCACATTTGTCTATACCTACATTAATACGTTTTCATATGATTTATTTATTTATTTATTTTAATAGGCAGAAAAGTTTTATCAGGAAAAACTTGGAGAGAATTTAAATGATCAAGACAGATTTGAAGACATTTAACGACTCGAGTTGTTTAAAGTTAATGAATGTGGGAAAATTTGAGCAGTTTTTCTCAGATTCTGCTTTAATTTTAATGGACCATTTAGTTGCGTAATAGCAGAATATTTTGATATATAAATACTTAAAATCTGTTATGGTATAAATAAAAATGCAGAATGCAAAGTTTTTGAATGATTGTAAAACAAAAAAGTCTTCGGATCAAATTTTTTGCACAATTCACTTTTAAATTTTTGTTCTTTTCTTTATTATTTTGACTCAAAGTTGTCAGGAGCCACAAGAGCTCTAAAGAGCCTTCTTCAATAATGATTTAGTTATTTCTGTATAAATATGCTTAAAAAAAACAATCTTTGTTAAAACTGCTGATTAAAGATTTATTTCCTTTTTTTTTTTTAGAAAGTGTAATTATTATTCTCCCTATAATCCAATTAGGAGTAAAATATATTTATAGAAAAATATTCTTAACGGCTAAATCTTGCTAAACTTGAACATTTTCAGCACTTTAAAACATCAAAAGTGAAGTTTTAAAGTTCAGAATTGATAGAAAGTCAAGTGAACAGATCAAATGTTGATTCTGGATCCAAACAGTTTAGCTTGGTTTGCATCATTTATTCCCCAGTACTCAGATGAAAGCTGTGCTTTTAATTTGGAGGAGAAAGCTGCTGAGTGTGGGGACGAGGCTGCAGAGTCAGGCGGTGTCAGTGTTTGGGTGTGACCACATCTGATCCCTGATCTGAGCCCAGATCTCATCCCAGATCCTTCGTTACTGGACACAAGACCCACAGAAACGCTCAGACCAGCACAGAATCAGAACCTCCTCTGAGGTGAGTGAAATAAAACTGATCTGATAAATAGAACAGATACATGTACAGATAGATGTATAGATAGATGTATAGATAGATAGATAGATAGATAGATAGATAGATAGATGTACAGATAGATAGATAGATAGATAGATGGATGGATGGATGGATGGATGGATGGATGGATGGATGGATGGATGGATGGATGGATGGATGGATGGATGGATGGATGGATGGATGGATAGATAGATAGATAGATAGATAGATAGATAGATAGATAGATAGATAGATAGATAGATAGATGGATATCTTCTTATGATTATTGTTTTCAGTCATTTTCAAGAACTCTGCTTCTCCACATTCATCTTTCTAGTCTAATAATGATGATGTCAGCGACTGATTCAGAGCTCTGATTGGCTGACAGTTGAGAGCAAAGACGTGAAGCTGACGACTAAATAAACTTCAGGCTCACCAGGAGCTTTTTTGTTTAGCAAATAACTAAAAGGCTTCGGCTCATAAATCAGAAGCAGGGAAACAATCATGCAAACCAGATTCAGATTTAGACAAATCTGAGGAACAGTCAGACGGGAAGCTTTCAGTTCAAGCTGAAGTGAGAGAATCATCGCAGCAACTGAGACACGACGGGAGGAAAGGTCAAAGGGCAGCGAGACTGAACGGGTCCAGAGATTGAAGCTGTGTCCAGAAATCTTGAAACTCATTTTAATAATCTTTATTCTTTAGATTTTTCCTGCATGGTCGTTAATTCTTCTAAATAATCTGACACCATCGGACGTCTGTGTGATTGGTTTACGACCACAGAAGAAGAAAGTAGACGTCCCCCAGTGGCGCCATGTTTGAGTCAGTAATGACGGACGCCGCCGTCTGTGGATGGACGTTAAAGTCGATGAGGACGGGAGCCGACCGTATCATCATGAGATCAGAACAAGACGAAGGAAGATGAGAAAAAAAGAAAGCTAAACTCGACACCGCTTGCTTCGGACGTTGTTTACGTCCAGATTTATCACGTCTGGCTTCTTCTGCTGCACGATTATGATGCACGTCTCACGTCAATGACAGAAAAGTCGGATAAAACGCAACATGAGCGTTCAGACTAAGTGCCACATATAGATGATGCAAAATTTTGTAAATTATGTGAGCATTTTAGATTTGAGTGAGATGTGTACAACAACAACAAAACTACAGGGAAATATGACTCCAATCCAACAGAACTCAACGCTGCGTTCACACCAAAAGCGTCCGGAATGTCAAGAGCGTCCAGTTTACTTGCTAAATCCATGTAGACGAACGTCTGGGAGCATAGAAAAGTTTTGCAGAGCGTCCTGACCGGGCGTTTGGAGCATCTTAAGCATCCGATGCCCAAAACGCTCCAGTTGGGAAACTTTGGCTGCTGGACGCCTGAGCGTGGACCAATCAGAGAGCTCCTATGTGACGTAGTGACAAACTTTCCAACATGGAAGATTCTGAGGTGATGATGGAGGATAGATTTATTGTCTCTAATTCCAGTTAAACTAGCGCTGAAATCGACCCTCGTCAGCGTTAAGCTCCTGGAGGAGAAAATCACCAAACTCTGAACGCTGCTGGATTTTTCCCCTAGTTACAGATGTGGAGGCGAGGCAGCCGACAACCACGCTCTCTTGGTTTATTAGATAAAGACGAGCCGCTCTCTTGGTTTATTAAATAGAGACGAGCCGCTCTCTCAGTTTCATCCTCCATTGTACAGAAAGACAGTTGAAGAGACAGGAAGTTCGACCAGAGAAGACAGGAAGTGGAGACGCTTGAATTGTCTGACCCTAAAAAGTCCTGAAAATGTAAAACTTGAAGCGTTAGACGCGTTTTGGACGCTCCAGACCCGTTTGGTTTGAACACACCTCAAATTTTGAATCGTGGCTCTCGATGAGTTGAAGGAAAGGTTTTCCATGCATGTATCAACGGGAACAGACTCCAAACTTCCTGTAGGTACGATTTATTTCCTTCCATGGTTCCAAAGGATAAGTTGCTGGCGTGAGGGAAGTCCAGGTTTGGGTGTCCTGACCTCTCCGTGACCTTCCCGTAGCTACGCTAAAGTCATCAGGCTAAACCTTCAGTTCTGGTTTCATCAGGACAGAGGTCACAAAGGTCACGCTGACTCTGAATAGAGAAACAGCGGCTTCTTCCTCACTGAGTGGCCTTTCGGCCGCTCGGTAGAGACGGGAGGGAAGGAAAGGGTTTATTCTCACTTTCTGGACCGGGAACCCGTCTCGTTCGTGATGCGTTCCATCGCTGGACGTTCCCGTCGTGTTCGAACGTCGAAGTCGGACGACGTTCCGCGGATGCTACCAGGCCGTCTGCTCTGTTGTTGGTATTCTGTGATTTTGTGAAGCTTCCTTCGTTTTTCCCAGAGTTTGACCCTAAAATCTCTCTGCAGGATTTCCTCAGATGGACTCTGATGTATTTATTGACTATTTATTGACCCATCAGACGTTTCCAGAGTCGTGACATCATCGGTTTTTCTCTCTCACTGTTTAAAGACACAACGTTCCTATTAACTATGAAAAAAAACCATATTTTTTGTTGTTTATTTCCCCTAAATCTCTGCTAACACTTGAGCCATGGCTGCTCTTGTGAAACCTGTTAATGAGCGCCGTAGCTCATCCAGCGCCGTGCGGCCCGCAGAGCTTTTATCCCATTGTGCTGGTTTCCATGGTAACCCAGTTACAGACTCCAGAGCTGGGTTTGTTTTCCTCTCTCTCTCTCTCTGGCCTCCGCTCACTCGTTCTGATTTCGCTCGGACGTACGCATGTTCACGCCTTTCCTTATTTTCTCTGCTCCCCGTATCCCAGATGGAGATGTCGGCCCCTCCAGGGGCCCCGGGGGGCCGCCAGCAGCGGTCCGGCACGGTGAAGCGGAGGAGGTGGGGGGGTCTGAGGCAGCAGTGGAAACTTCTGGGTCTGTTTGAGATCGACCAGCAGCACGACTTCTACGGCCTGACCTGCATGATGAAGGAGGGGCTGGCAGCGGCCATCCAGACCACCATCGATGCCCCCCCCCCGGTGAGTACCAGCAGTGGAGGAAAATCTAATAAACATTTAGTTTTACCCCAGCTTTCTGAACCTTGTCATACAAAACCGTGTGAGAGAAACTCTTCAGCTCGGACAGTCGAACCAAAATCATCCAGATGTTTATGGAGTAGTCAAAACGGTGTGAGCACAACTGTAACATTCGTATTTGTGTCAATAAAGTTCTTTACCCAAAACTCTTGTTTTTATGAGACCATGAATCTAAAAGCTGTGAGTAAAAAGTCTATGATTATGAACCCTTCCTTTCTTGGTGGACACCAATTAAACTTTAACAAAGGTTTCGATTGCTTCACAGGGAGGAGTAATCGATCCCCGATCACATCAAACTCAGCCCGTTCCAAATTTAAAGATGGTAAAAGACACGGGAGGAGCAACCACTTGTTTATGTAGAGGTATAAATTGATCTTACCTGTGATGCTTCACCTGAGGCTGCTGCTCCACCCCGTCCACTGTCTTCCACCATCTTTAAATGTGATCGCGGATTGATTACACCGCCCAGTGACGTCATCATAAAATTTTTTTTATCATACCCACAAAGTTCAATTAGTGTCCACAGAGAAAGGAAGAGTTGGTAGCTGTAGAAATCAGAGTTCTGAGGTACAAGAACTTTATTGACATTTAAATATAAATACGAATGTTAAAGTTGTGCTCACACCTTTTAGGCAGCGATCCATAGATGTTCTGCTGAGACGGAAAGGAACCTGGTCCAACTCATCTGGTTCCACAGTGGGACCAGTTTAATGTCAGCATGGGCTGGATGGACAGATGGATTATAAATTAATATCACTTTGAGCGTTGTTCATGTCTCTTTACGTCTGACTCTGTGAGCCAAACTGAATCAATGCCCCCCCTTTCCCTGTGTTTCATTTTAACACTGTCCCTACAGTAACTGACGTTCATGATCGCTGATCTGCTTCTGTTAAATATTGTAAATCCCCCCCCAAAAAACATCCTCTGATGTTCTTTCAAAAGCTTTAATCTGATGCTGTTTATTTTAATTTTAAATTATTCTGTGATAAAGGTAACTGAGCTGTGAAGCCTAGTAACAACTTTCCAGCCATCGATTATTGGATTTCTGAGTGGATGAGCTTTAAAATCCCCTTTTTTTTTAGGGGGGGGGGTCCAGCATCTGAGTCCCAGTATCAAAAAAGGTCGAATAAGTCCAACGCTCTAATGGGTGAAAGCAATAAACCAATGAGATTCATCCCAAACTAGGATCAGTGGGGCAGTTCGATGCTGCTTCTTGAGTAAATGCTCCAAACAACACTGGTCAGAGTATGGAGTAAGATCGCTGCCAAAAAAGTGCATTTATAAATTTAACATTCGTATTTGTATTTATGTGTCAATAAAGTTCTTGTACCCAAAATTCAGCTGAAATATTTGTGAGTCTGAGAGTCTGGATCTAAAAGCTTCAACTTTGCGGGTACTAGTAGAAAATGTATACAATGACGTCGCAGGGCCGAATAATCAGTCCCCGATCTCATCAAACACAGCTCAGTCCACACAGAAAACAGTGGACCAGGTGGAGCAACAGCCTCAGGTGAAGCATCACAGGAAAGATTAATATATATCTCTATATAAATAAGTGGTTGCTCCACCCGCTCCACTGTCTTCTGCCATCTTTAAATTTGGAGCTTTGTGTGTTTGATGTGATCACGGATCGATTACTCCTCCCTGTGACGTCACCGTAACATATTTTACTGGTACCCACAAAGTTGAATTTGTGTCCACAGAGAAAGGAAGAGTTTGTAGTCGTAGAAATTAGAGTTTTATTCATAAAACGTGGCACTCACAGCTTTTAAATTCAGTTGTGCACACACGTTTCTGACAGCGGTCTTACTCCATATCCGAGCAACCTTAACACTCTCACGTTGTTCCTGAATACGGCTGACTGCAAACAGAGGCGCCACCAGGAACCAGGAACAAAAACGGAGAGGAAGGAGAGGAAGTGAAAAAAAAAGGAAATCCCAGAAGACTCCTTACTCTGATGCCAGCTAGCATCTCATTAGCGATGTCGTTCCGTCTGTCTACATTTGACCTGCTGCTGATTCTGACTCATCTGTTTATAAATGAGATCTACAGCAACAAGTTAAATATATGAACATCTGGATAAAAATCTCCCTGCCTTGCTAAGAGAAGGTCCTGGGTGTGAATCTGCATGTTCTCATTTTAGTATCTGTCGCTTCTCTGGGTACTCTGACCTTCTCCCACATTCGTAAAAACATGGCAGCTCGGTTAACTGGGATATTTTCACACCAAAGAGGTTTTTTTATAGCACCAGTTCACAACAAATGTCACATTAAGGAGGAAATCATACATTCATTCATCCTAGTTTCAGTTAGGTTCAGTTCATTATTCAGATTAGCTTGAAAAAAATGAGTTTTTGAATTGGCAGCATTTTTCGGCATGCGGCAACAGTGGAGAGCAACAACTTGCTTTAACAGGAAGATTTTTTTTAAATAGCAGCAACATATGCAAATAAGATCAGATTAGATTGGAAACTTTTTCAAATTGATTTGTTAGAATGTATCCTTGATTTTAATTGATTTTTTGTAAAGTGCCTTGAGACGACACCTGTTGTAAATTGGCGCTATATAAATAAACTGATTCTTGATTATTGAATATCCTAATTGAGAGGCTCGAACACACTGTGGGTGTCAAGGGAACAGCACTAGGCTGGTTTAAATCGTATTTGTCTGATAGATCCCAGTTTGTTCATTTAAATGACAAATCCTCTCCGCATTGTAAGGTTACTTGTGGAGTACCACAGGGTTCTGTACTTGGCCCAATTCTATTTACTATATACATGCTCCCTATTGGTAAAATCATCAGACAGCATGGTGTTAATTTCCACT
>JAVLVB010000281.1:1143002-1161492 GCA_032876305.1 Orestias chungarensis
TGAGCAGGCAAGGCTAGGAGCAACGGGGAACAAACAGACGATCCAGCGGTGAGTGCATGATTGCATGTGGCTTAAATATTGAGAACCGGGGTGTGATTGGTGGAGAAGATGAGTGAATTATTGCTGACAGCTGTGAATGAAGGCGGAGTGACGAGACGCAGGAAGAAAACAGAACCAAACCAAACACACATCATGACACCAATCAATCCACTCAGGACCAATCGATCCACTCAGAACCAAACAATCAAATCAGTAAGAAGCAATCCAGTCAGAACCAATCGATCTAGTCAGAACCAATCAATCCACTCAGGACCAATCAATCCAGTCAGAACCAATCGATCCACTCAGAACCAAACAATCAAATCAGAAAGAATCAATCCAGTCAGGACCAAATAAGTCAGAACCTTTCCATCCAGTTACAACCAATCAATTCAGTCAGAACCAATCGATCTAGTCAGAACCAAACAAATCAGAAAGAATCAATCCAGTCAGAACCAATCGATCCAGTCAGGACCAATTAAGTCAGAACCTTTATATCCATTTAGAACCAATCAATCCAGTCAGAACCAATCAATCCAGTCAGAACCAATCGATCCAATCAGAACAAAACAATCAAATCAGAAAGAATCAATCCAATCAGAACCAATCAATCCAGTCAAAAACAATCACTTCCGAACCTCTTTATCCAGTTACAATCAATCAATCCAGTCAGATCCAAACAATCGAGTCAGACAGAATCAATCCAGTCAGTACCAATCGATCCAGTCAGGACCAATTAAGTCAGAACCTTTCCATCCAGTTACAACCAATCAATTCAGTCAGAACCAATCGATCCAGTCAGGACCAATTAAGACAGAACCTCTATATCCATTTAGAACCAATTAATCCAGTCAGAACCAATCAATCCAGTCAGATCTTCACTGTCCAGTCAGAACAAATCAGTCGAGTCAGAAACAAACAATCGAGTCAGAACCCATCGATCCAGTCAGAACCAATCAGTCAGAATCTTTTTTTTCCAGTCAGAACCAATCAACCTAGTCAGAACCGTTTTTGTGTGTTTGTGCAGAGCGCCAGCAGTCGTGGCTCGTCCGGCAGGTTGAGATCGACACAAACTTTCTTCAGAGGCTCAACGTGTTGGACTACAGTCTCCTCCTGGCCCATCAGCCCTTACACCAAGACGAGCGCAACCAGAGTCTGAGCTTTGGGTCCCTCATCGTCAGAACCAAGAGGTCAGTATGTTCTCCTGGGTTTCCCTTAGACAGAATCGGGAATGTTTGGCCCGAGAGGGTTGGGCTGAGCTGACCTACAGTTTATCTTAACGTCTGTCACTTTTAGAGACTCTGGGGAGAAATAACAGAACTTGCCTCTTTACACAGCAGTAAGATGTTTAAACCCAACAGAACCAGAACACGGGTCCACTCGACCTTACTCGACTTAGTTATCATTCTGAGTCCTTTTCCAGTTTTTACACATTCCGGTTTAACTTTAGGGATTTTTCCACATTTATCCACCAGAATATTCAGGTCAGAGTGTGATGATGGTTCTGACCTGGATAAATGTCCAGAACCTTCTGGATTTACCCAGGTTCCTCCCCCCTCCCTGCACTACACTTGGTTTTCTGGCCAATCAGATTACAGAATACACAGAGATTTAATCTCCTGAAGAAAAAACCCCACAGAAACAGAACCGATGTTTCTCCTCAAGGCTCTGCTCGTTATAAACGATGGAAATCGCCATAGAAACCAATAATAATAGTAATCGTTCATCTCTTCCTTTTTTATTTGCCGCTTCCAGACAATCCGTGTAATTTCTGCAATCATTTTACATTTTAGATCAGGAAACAGAGACTTAGAGTTTCCCACCCTAAACCACGAACAGCAGAGGTCAGGGACCTTTACAACGCTGGCGGCCATTTTTGGTCTCGATCCAGTTAAGCTGAATATTTTTTAGAGCCACAAAAAATGCATGAAACTAATTAAAATAAACTCTGTAGTATTTTAATATTATTTTGGATCGACTCTAGGTCCACGTTCTTTGCGGTTTTGTGAGGTTTCCTGCTAGACTGGACGGCATCCCGTTTTAAAGCTCCGGCTCGGTTCTGTTCACAGTCACTTTCAGTCCGGCCTGGAGGAACGCCTTCGTGGTTTCTGACCCACTTCCTGTCCTTTTGTTCTCTCAGGTCTGTGAATCCCGGGTCCAGTCCGATCCATGCCAGCGTGGCTGGAGTTCCAGGAGCGGTTCCAGACGATGACGCCACCAGAACCTCGGCTGAACCGAGCTCAGGCGTGAAGTCGTCACCCGACCGAGACACCACAGGCGGCGGTTTCTCCCCAACGCGTCTGGAGCCGATCAGACCCGGAGCCGACACACCCGGGATCCCAGACCTCAAGGCCCAGAACCGACGGCTGCTGCCGAACCTGAAGAACCCGCTACACGTCATAGACGGACCCGAGCAGCGCTACTTCGTCGGGATCGTCGACATTTTCACGGTTTACAGCTTTAAGAAGCGACTGGAGCATCTGTGGAAGAGCCTGAGGCATCCTGGGAAATCCTTCTCCACCGTCGGCCCGCGGACCTACTGCGTCCGGCTCTGCCAGTGGGTCCAGGACCACACCAAGTAACGCCCGTCAGTCAGGAGGGCTGCTTCTGGTTCTGCAGTTCCGGACTGACCAGAAACAAGCAGCGCGCTCATGCTGAGGTTTGAGGACAGATCCAAACACACATCCTCCGGAACCTCCGGGGGTCATTAAATGAAATAAATCCAACCTCAAAACTTACATCATTTCACCGTGTCATTCAAAATCAACACAAATTAAAGCATCGTCCTGCAACAAGGAAGGAAGTTTCAGCAATGAGCCTCTTCTCTCTGGAACCAAGATGGCGGCAGGCCTGAGCTTCTAGATGCTGGTTCAGTTTTGGTTAAATGATCAGTGGTGGGTGGAGTACCCAGAAACTTCTTCTGCTGCTACTATTACAATTAAAGTGAAAGTAAAAAGTTGCTGAAGTGAGAAAGTATTCCATAAAAACATTAATCGAGTACCGAATCACTGATCCTAAAATCTGTCTTTTAAAAATATCATCAGGCAAAAAGAAACAGAGCTATTCACAAATTATCATATTTTCAGGAGTTAATTAAAACATTATAACAAACATTTTAAGGCAAAAAGGGACATTTGCATTTAAGTTTTTTTCTAAATAAAAATAACACTTACTGTATCTTAAGTATGTAGAAAGAAACATCAACGATTAGAAGGTTTTTCTCTTTTATTTCCTGTTAACTTATGATCTGTTTAGTTTTAATAACTATAATGCTTCAAATCTACTTAATTAATACCAGCTATACTGGCCTGATGAGCAAATCAGCTTCAATTCAGAAAGATTTGAATATAAAAACAAAAAAAAAACAGATGATATTTTTTTCTGAAAGTTTTTATTTTATGAGAACAGATTCATTTTTTACCAGTTTTGTTTCTTTCCTCCAGCTTTCTGCCCCCCTAGCACTCTCTGGCGGCCCCAATTTAGAAACACTGTCAGAAAACTTTTGATTACAAAAGTTTTTACTGTAAATTTAATTGAACATCAGTTGAGTTTATTCTAGAGACTCTTACGGAACAATAACAATTCTTCATAATTATATTAGACAAGTAAAAGAACTACATACAATGAAGTAAAATAAAGTTTTAGACCTGATGCTTATTTAGTTTTGCTCCATTGAAACATTTTAATTACATGACTTGTTTTAAATGTATAATTATTTAGGGGAAATACAGGCGCAGGTAATTTATCAGTAAGGTGTAGGGCCTCCTTTTGCAACATCATTTCGTCATGTCTTGCTCAGTGGTCAGACGGATTTTAGGCCGTTCTTCTTGCAGGATAGTGTCCAGGTCACAACGTAATGCTGGTGGAGGAAATCGTTTCCTGACTCTCCTCAATAACATTTAGATCCGGTGACTGTGCAGCCATGGGAGATGTTCAACTTCACTTTCATGTTCATCAAACTAATCTCTCACCAGACTTGCTGTGTTTATTGGAGCATTATCATCCTGATACACGGCACAGCCTTCAGGATACAATGTTTGAACCATTGGATGCACATGGTCCTCCTACAATGTTCAGTAGTCCTTGGCATGGACGTGTCCATCTAGCACAAGTATTGGACCAAGGGAACGCCATGATATGGCAGCCCAGACCATCACTGATCCACCCCCATGCTTCACTCTGCGCATGCATCAGTCTGGGTGTTACGCTTCTTTGGGGCTTCTCCACACCGTAACTCTCCTGGATATAAAGGTGGACTCATCAGAGGACAATACATGTCTCACATTGTCAACAGTCCAAGATTTGAGCTCCTTGCAGCATTGAAACCAACGTTTCAATGCTGAAACAAGTGACCAAAGGTTTGGCTAAAGCAGCCCGGCCGTGCATCTTGACCCTGTGGAGCTCCGGACGGACAGCTTTGCTTTCAGACAGCTTCCTCTTGCTTCCACAGTTAATCCTGTTGGTTGTTCTTCGTCCTTCTTGGTGGTTTGCTGACATTTCCCTGCATACAGTGTCTCTTGATAAGTCACAGAGACTTGCTGTCTTGGTCACAGATGCTCCAGAAAGACGTGCACCAATAATCTGTCCTCTTTTGAACTCTGGTATGTCACCATATTGTGTGCATTTCAATATTTTGAGCAGAACTGAGCTCTTAAATGCTAATTGGACCTTTACACTCAGATCTTACTGGTGCACTTAATGAAGATTGTCCACCAGGCTGGTCCAATTTACCCAAGAAACCTCCCACACTAACATGACAGTGTCTCAGTTTCATTGTCCCACCCCTGTAGTACTTACTGGACACAGAAGTATTTCTGCTTTTTTGCCATAAGTGATATTGTTTCCATTAGAACTGTGTTTTTTTAGAGGAATAGTGATCATCTCATTTTCACGCCAACTGATCCGAACGACTATGGAAATCGGATCTACTTCCATCGTCTCTTAATTCCTGGAGGTCAGCTCTGCTGGTCTGCTGTGTTTCCAGTTGAGTCCAAGGAACAACAAAAAAGGTTCTGTTGTAAAAACAAACATTTATTCTGAGAAAAAGCTGCTTTTAAATCTCTGCTGGGATTTTTTTTGCATTAATGCTAAAATCACTGAACAGATTTAGTTACTAGTAACTTTTCACAAAGATATTTTTATTTTAAGTCGATAATTATTGAATATTTATTAAAGCTTTTACATTTTTGGTTAAAATACTTAAAAAATGAAGAAAATATTAAAAAAAATATAACTTATTAGAAGCAAGTTTTTTTTCAACTAAAGTTGTTTCAACTAAAAACTGGACAGAAATACTTTGATTTGATGTTTTTTTTGCCATGGGAGGAGAAAAAGACGCCTGTTTGCTCAATTTTGCCCAACAAATATTTGGAGTTTAGGTCCGTCTGACCCCTCCCGGTCCCGCTGTCTATATCCCGAGCCCAGAGCATGATGCTGCCTCTGGAAAAGCTTTGCTAACCACTGAAACCTCTGTACTAAAGAGCCGAACAAATGTTTCCGGGAGAATGTGTCTGGATGTCCAGCTTCAATCCTTCCCTGAGATTTCCTTGGACAATTTTAGGAAACTTAGATAAATGTCGCTAGAGGAAGAAATGAGAGAATCCCATCATTGCTGGATGTCCCGACTTACGTGGTGACACTGTTAGCTTAAACAGACGAATGCCAACTATGTCCAGAAGTATGTATTTGAAGTAAAGTCAAACTGTTTAGAATCCGATTCGGTGTTCACCGCCATCCTTCAAGGACATCAGCCATGGTCCACAAGGACCTTCAAGTCCTTCTGGTCATGAACGCACGGCACCCTCAAAGCAATGCGATCGCTTCACTGCTAACTGGCTGGGATCAGGCTATTTTGGGTCAAAGGTCAGTGAGGCATCAAGGCCATGATTCTCTACAAGGATCTTGGTGTCTTGGTCCTCCCGGGACACGTTTGCAGGATCTGACACATTAAACCTGGAGCTGGATTATAAAAATGTTGTAGGAGCTGTCAGAGCCTGGCGCCGGTCCACAATCAGACGACAACACAACTCCTCCTTCTGCATCCGGTTAAGTTTGAGAACTTTGCATGTCAAACAGCCTCTACTCTGAATAAAACCTGGAAATCTAAATCCTGAGCTGAGAGATAAAGGGTTAATCTCTGGTCCTGAAACCTCGATGATCGGAGAACAAACAGAAATGATTAAGCCAAACCAGAACAGAACGACTATGAGGTTTTCTAGTTAAGGGCTACTTGGACGAAACCCGAGGTTGGATCCAATGATCCACAGAGAGACTGTTGTGTTCTTCTCTCGTCTGGCCTGAGACTCGTCAGGAGGAGCTGAAGAGTTTCATATCAGATGATTTCAGATCAGACCTCCTAACTCCTCAGGGACTGAGACTTTCATGTGTTTCCTGAAACAAGCAGGATTAGACCCTGCAGGTGTCGCTCTTTAGTGAAGAGGGTTCTGATGATGTTAGCCTGAGAGGCAGGAATGATGTGAACAGATAAAACAAACATCTTTGCTCTGGACGGTCTGCAATAAAGACAAGTGAAAAATAAAAGTACAAATCTGTTTCCTTTCTCTTAACTTCCTGATTGTTCTTTGGATTTAAGACTTCTAGACACACCAGATTGTTGATGCTCAGTTCCCATTTTTGCTGAAATCCGTTGTTTCTTTTTGTTTTTATTCATTCACGTTAGTAGTTAAACACGATTGCCATCAGACTCCTGGTTTACGACCCCAACCGCATCCGTTAAATGTCCCATTTTTATTACTGAAGGCATGAAGGACAGAAAACATGTTAGATTACAATTCCTGAGGGGAATCTTAGAGGACGCTAATGCTGCGTTCACACCAAACGTATCTGGAGCGTCCAAAACGCGCCTAACGCTTGAAGTTGAACGTGTTTTTACATTTTCTGGACTTTTTAGGATCAGTTGCGTCCCCACTTCCTGTTTTCACCGGTCTGACTTCCTGTCTCTTCAACGAGACAGAGCATCGTTGTCGGCTGCCTCAGCGCCATTTCTGTAACTAGGGGAAAAATACAGCAGCGTTCAGAGTTTGGTGATTTTCTCTGAAAGCGTCTGAGGCTCTACACGCCTGAAACATTCCGGTCTCCACGCGCGTAACGCATCGCAAGACTTTTTGCCGCTCTTAGACACGCGTCTACATCATGCATGTAGACTGGACGCTCTTAACGCTCCAGACGCTTTTTGTGTGAACGCAGCATAACAGCAAGCTAATGCTACGCTAACACAAACTATTGCTATGCTAAAACCTAAATAATGCTATGCTAACAGCTAACTAACCTCGAGTTCAGCAAATGTGACCTTTCTAAAAATATGTATCTAATAATAATAATAATAATAATAATCTATAATTTATATTACTAAAATCATCTTTCTTTAGTGGACATGACACCAAAACTGCCTCCAGCCCAAATTAGTGTTCTCATTAATCCAGCTCTGAGGTCATGGACCTTCAGTTTCCAATTACTCCTGATTATGTTTTCACATCTATAAATCATCTAGATCTTCTTTCTTACCAAATATATATATATTTTAAACATTGCGTTGCGTAATCACGAGAAACATCTGCAGCTTCCGCTGATCAATCCTAAAAAACATATTTTGTTTTTTTTTACTGGAAAAACAGGCTAACATGATGTGACCTTTGGCCTAAAGCCAGATGACTGATGATCAGTCATCTTTTTGTTCCTTTTACAGTAACAGAGCTACGGTTGTTTACATGCAGATTTCCAGTAGAACAGTCTCACCTCCAGAAATTAGCTGTCGAAGTTTTAAAGCAACAGAAGCAGATTAAAACTCATCTGCAAAAGCTGAGAATAAGTTTTACATGATTTAAGACCAAACTTGAAAGAAAATAAAGACTTTGCAGGATTTTACCAAGACGCATTTGTTGCTTTGGAATAGAAAAGAAAAGAATTCATCTTTACTGTCATTGCACTGTCACAAGTACGAGCAAAGACATGTAGTTTGCATCTATCCAGGAGTGCTAAACAGGACATACCTAGATATCTATTTACATGTATACCGTTATTGGTTGTGATGATAAAATATGGAATATTTTGTTTAGTTTGAGCCAAAAATAGTAAAAGAAACCAGAAGTCCAAACAGGAACTTCTCCAGCCTTTCATTAATCTATTTAGTGGACATCTCTTATTGGGCTGGATCTGCTGAGACGTCCATTCCTGGGAAGGTCGACGGCTGTCTGTGATCTTTCCTTTCTGGAGGATGGACTGAGATGACCTTATGACCCTTACCAGATTTATTAAGTAACTATTTGACCTTCATAAAGTGTTTTTATAACTTTTTCACCAGTTATAGCCGACCCACAGCACCACTCTACCACCACCATGCCTGGCTGGAGGTCTGGGCTGTGGCGTAGGCAGTATTGGCAAATGCTAAGAGCACCAACAACAAGGAGGCGACAAACATGCAGAATTTTTAATTATCACGTTTTAAAGCCTTAACTGATGATCTTCCAGAGTTTGACAGGACATTTCTAATGTGAGGATAATAAACTGCATGTTTGATTATTTTCAGTAACAGTGATGCTGGACACCCCCCCCCCGCTATGATGTAATCCTAATGTCCAATTAGGAGCGCGTGCGTGGGAGCCGGAGCCCAGAAAAGGAGCTGCAGGACCGGGAGAGTCCCAGAGCGCAGCGGGGAGCAGCAGGAACATGACGGACCGCTGTGAGGACGCCCTCCTCATCCTCATCCAGCACTGCCGGGAGATGAAGCAGCAGGAGGTCCGACTGCGCTTCCTCAGCCTGCTGCTCTTGCTCGGCATCGCCGCGACACTCCTCTTCCTCGGCGTCTGCACGGTAAAGTCCCTCAGCCGCCGCCAGGGGGCGTCAGTCAGAGCCCTCCAAGCTCAGCTGTGAGGCAGAACCTGTTCGGAACCAGCGTGCTGGCTGCGTGCGTCCCGGGAACCCGGAAACGATCCACAGTTCGCGCGTTTAGCTGCGTGTGGTGAGCAGCGTGGAGCTCCTCCGCTGCTGTTAGCCGCTGTTACGCTGATCCTCGTTTCCCTGTCAGACACGGTTGCTATGGCGTCACAAACTCCGCGAGCGCTAACGACTCACGCAGATCGACGTAACACCGACGCAGCGCCCCACGTGACGCGCTACCAACCAATCAAACTGCGCATTCTTGCTCAGTGTTTGCAGACTTTGGTGCTGCTGGATAAGCTTTGCAGACCCAAGAAAGGAGTTATTTTTTTATTTAAGAACAAGTTAACAGAACAACTAAAGGAAAATATTTTTGATGATTTATTGAACATTTATAATCTAATTTGTGGAGAAAGCTGAATAAGCATTGAAGCAAAACTGGTTAAATGTGCAAAATATAATGTACAACTGTAGAAAAGAACATTTATTAATATATGTATGATAACTTGACTTTATTGTAGCTGAAAAACTTCTGGAAGATAATTTCAAGAGTGGCAAACCTGCTCCAGCATTTGTGTTTGTATTTATACATCAATAAAGTTCTTGTATCCAGAACTCTTGTTTTTATGTGATCATGGATCGATTACTCTGTCCTGTCAGTGATCATGGATCAATTACTCTGTCCTGTCAGTTTTTTACTCGTACCCACAAAGTTGAATTCATGTCCACACAGAAAAAAAGTTTTAAACTAACAGCTTTTACATTCATATTCATATAAAAACAAGAGTTTTGGGTACAAGAACTTTATTGACATATACATTTGAATACGAATGTTGTGCACACAACTTTCTGACAGCGATCTGACTCCATAGGTGGCACAGTGGGTAGAGTGGGTTGCATGTTAGATTCAAGCTGCCCTCTGTCAGGTCTCAGTTTGCCCCTGGGCAAGGCACTTTACTCCTAGTTTCCTTATGCATGTATGTTGAAGAGCTTATATTAGTCAGTTTGATTAGAAAAACTCTGTATTATTAAATTCAGTTTACAATGATTTAAAAAAAAATGGAAAATAGGATTTTGAAGAAAAAAAAAATTAACAGAAAATATTAAATAAAACACAAAAGTTTATAAAAAGAGGCTTAACTATTTAAGACATCGAAAAATACTCTTAAAATGTTCTTTTGACATTTTTCAAACTTTTATTGTTATTTTGCTTTCAATAATACAACAAATTTTCTCTTCATACGACCTCAAAAAAAGTTCCTGTCTCTTTAGCTTCATCCACCACGGCCCTATCTCTCTAGCGATGCTGAATACAGGAAGCTCTGTTATTGATGAGGGATCATTAGGCGTCTCTGTAGCCTCGGATGTGATCAGAGGTCTGCTGGGATCTTCTTAAACTTCTCCCTTTTTTTGACAGAAGGCCTCTGAGTCGAGTCCCACCCCCTATGCTCAAGTGAATCCGTGTCCTGCAGGTAAACCGACCTGTTGACCTTTCCCTCTGGTAGTTCCTGTCAGAAATGAACCACTAACACTTTTCTTCTGTCCACAGGAGACCTGTCCCCGACCAACTCTGGATGTCCCACAGCCGGTCCTCTACGCATCGATCTCAGTAGGTCATGAACTGATGATGAAGATGCGACAGGAACGCTCTTATGTTTGTGTTTTACCACATTCATGCTCTGATTAGTAGTAGAAGCAGCGTTCACGAGTACTCTCCAGACATGTTACGAGAAAAATCAATGAATCCGAATATTCATTTCTTTTAACTGATCCTAATAACTAAAGTGTGTTTTGGGTCTGACATTTAACATCTGAGCTGTTTTAATCACACACGACGTTTCTCACTGTTTTTGATCTATGTCGGCTGTGGGAATAAATGTTTTTAATTTTTTAAATGTTTATTTATGTTTTAAAATGCAGAAAAAACAAATGTTTTTTTGGGAAAAAGTGGAAGTTAAACACAAATGTATATTAAAAAAGATACGTTCCTGGAGAATCTGAGGCGACGTCCAGCAGCTGGTCTTGAGTGTGGCCAATAATACCGTTAATTTACCACAGAAGAAGAAGGTAGTCGTCACACATCGGCACCGTGTTCACGTCATTAACGGACGCCGCCGTTTGTGGAAGGACGTTAAAGTCGTTGAGCGACGGGAGCCGACCGTATCGTCACGAGATCAGAACAAGATGAACAAAGAAAGCTAAACTCGGCACCGCTTGCTTTGGACGTCGTTTGCCTTCAGATTTACCACGCCTGGCTTCTTCTGCTGCACGATTATGACGCAGGTCTCACGTTGATGATGTCAGATAAAAAGGTCCGTTCAGACTGCAGGCGTTTTAAAAACTATTGGCTTCGTGTTCGATTTCGCTCCACATGTGGAAGCAGAACAAATTTTCCAGGGTTGAACAGATCAGGATCAGGCTGACCAGAAGGCCGTGAAAACATCGGGGTTTGGGTGAAACGTCTCTCCTGGGTGAACATCTTCTTCGGCTCGTTATCATGTTTGTTCGCTGTTTTATAATTTCTATAATATTTGACATAATTAATGAATTTAATGAGCCTTTTAGAGGGAAATCTAAATAAAACATGTTTTGTTTTTCCCAAGTGAAACTTGAGCGTAATCGTATAAAATTTGGCTTTTAATCCCAGTTTTCCTGATGTTTTCCAGCCTTATATCTCCAGCACCAAACGTCAGTCAGTCGGAGAAGTCTGGAATCCAATATGGTGGCTTCCAGGACAGCTGTTGTTTGTTTGCTTTCTTTAAAAAACAGAAAAAATCAGTTACAAAAATCTGCTGTAAAGTTTTTCTGGAGAAAAAAAAGACGCAGGATGTATCTGCTGCTTTTTTTTGTTCCACCACAGCTAACTGTTGTTGACGTGAGGGGGGGCCATGTTGGATAGTCCTAATGTGAAGTCTTTAATTCAGGACTCCAGTGGAGTTTTGGGGTTCCAAGTTGTGAGTTCAAATGGAAAAGCATTTCTATTTAGCAGACTCAATGACTACACACACACCAAAAAACAGTCTCCTCCATAAAATCGTGATTCTGCGATAATCGCAGAAACTCCCACAAAATCAAGGAAAGGGCGCAGAATATGTGTTTATAATTCTTTAAAAGCTGCATATTCACCTCATAAATAGGATCTAAGCTCAGAAATAGCAGAATTATGTAAATTCTCCAGATTTTTTTCAGCAGAAATGTGAAATAATTGATTATTTTCTTACTTCTGACTTACGCTAACCCCCCCCAACCAAAAATGTACGGCATCACGTAGTGACATCATCACCTCCGTACGCCACCATAACAAACACGTTTTGATCCCGTTTTGGCACGTCGGCCATATTGGATGTGTCAGATTTGCCCCGTAAACTAATAAAGAATCAAGAATCAGTTTATTTCTATAGCGCCAATTTACAACAGATGTCGCCTGAAGGCACTTCACAGAAAATCTATTAAAATCAAAGATACATCATAAATAAATCAGTTTAAAAAAGTTTCCTATCTAAGGAACCCCAGCAGATTCATGGAGTCATTGACCTGCAGCATTCACTCCTCTGGAATCAGCAGACAGAAACAATGGCTTGTGTTGTCATTGACTTTACAGCAATCCCTCATACTGAGCATGCATGTAGCGACAGTGGAGAGGAAAAACTCCCCTTTAACAGGAAGAAACCTCCAGCAGAACCAGGCTCAGTACAAGCAGCCGTCTGCCACGACCGACGGGGGGTTTGAAGAGACAGAAAGCTAAATTAGAAGCACAGGATACTGAAATAATAGAGTTTATAGCAGCAGTTGTAGAACGTTACTGGAAGCATCTCAGCCCATGTTCTCCTCCAAGAAGCTGTCTCAGCTAACAGAACCAGCCCAGGTGTGGTTACTATGGAGAGAAGAACACTAAGAGAAAACAAAAGGTTAACAAGGTTGAAATAACGGTAACTAAGTAGATTGGACAAAGGAAGAAAGTAGCAGAGAGAGAAGTGGTCAGATTGTCCTCCAGCAGTTTAAGCCTACAGCAGCATAACTATAGAAAAACTTAAATAGCCATGTCTTCATGTCTGAATGGACTGAAGTTGATCCAGCGTCCTACTACAGGAGCTTTAAGTTAGTTACAACTGGCTTTGTTCTTAGACAGATTCTGGATTTCCGAACTAAACAACCGCAGAGCTGCTATATAACTTCAGTATTCCTGGCTTCTCTCCTCTGCTCTGGATGGTAACTGCGCTGCTTGTTTGTCTCTCTGCAGGCTCCAAGTTTGACCCCAATATAACCTCTGGGTCTTACCTCCAGTGGGAAGACGAGTTGAACTACGACAGCAACATGCGGGCGATCGTGATCCCGGCGGCGGGTCACTACTTCGTCTACATGAAGTTTATACTGCACGGTGAACAGAGGAAGGATTTCCGTGTGACGCTGCAGAGCCTGAGCCCGGGCTACCCCGAGGACTACGTCCTGGCGGAAGCCCGGGAGAGCGGCCCCAGCTCTCCAGAGCGGTTCCGGACTGTTTTTGTGGGTCAGCTGTTCAATTTGTTGAAAGGAGACCGCGTACGAGTGTTTCACAGTGAAGGCTACGAACTCATCCACAAGGCGTCGTTTGGCGCTTTCCAGACATGAGCCGGATCTTAACGTCGCTCCGGGGCAGAACACGGTTCTGGGGCTGATCAGAGATGCTTTACAGGCACAGCAGACTGCTTATTAGAAATAATTTCGCTATACCTGCAACTTTGAAATATGCTCCTATTTTTTCAGAGGTTAAATGTGTTTTTATTTATTTTTAACCTGATATTTCTACAAATGCACTAGAGGAGATTAATTATGTTATGTTCAACCTGGAGCCTTCTAGATTGAATTCATAACTCAAAACAAGAAACTGATTTTACATAAAGACAAAAAAATAATAACCTGCAGATGCTAAGATGCTGTTTTTATATTGTAAATTATGTGTTTTTGTATTTTCCACAAATTGATAACTTCAGCCTTTTATAAAATGTATCCATCTTTTCTACGTTGATGTTTTTTAGTATAAAATAAAATGTTAGAGCTTTAATAAAATGTTATATATAAAAAAAGATAGTGTAGCTTAATGTAGTTTATATTAATTTGGCTAAACTTAGCTTAGTTTAACTTAACTTAGTTTAATTTAGCTTAGTTTAATTGAACTTAGGTTCATTTAGCTTAACTGTGTGAGTTTATATCAGGTTATTTATTCCAACTTGATGATTAAAATAAATTTGTCAGCTTTATTTTGAGAAAAAGAGTTGATCATTTGTTCAATAGTATCCTGAAAACTGGATCTTTATCTCCAATGATCTTCTAACTGAACAGTTCAGGCTCTCGTCTGTCCACTCATCCTAATCTAACGGTGGGAGGAAGCTGCGGTACCCAGAGAAAACCCACTCATGCACTGGGAGAAACCCTGAACCATTTTGATGTTAGCCAACAGTACTAACCAATGTTTCTCTTGCATCACTCATATTTGTACCATTATTGTTGTTTTTTATCTTTATTGTTCACTCATTTTCATTTAAAACCTAGAAGTGAACTCATGTTTCTGCTAAATAAATAGAGACTGAACTCTGAGACGTTTGTTTCGTGTTTTTGTCTGTAATACAAAACCCATCAAGCTTTTATCACGTCTGGATCAGACCTGAAGGTTTGAATAATTAGAGGACAGAAAAGCTAATCTTTCACTCCTCGGCTGATGCTTCTGCATCCTTCCTGCTGGAGACGTGGAGTCTGTGGATGCTGAGCTGGAAGCGGTTCAAGGTTCACTGGGTCAGTAACTAGCTAGCTGGTAATAACGAGGGAGCTAACAGAGACAACCATAAAAAAACACTGAAGCAACACAGTTGAGTAAGAGCAGAGCTGTGTGAGTAAAATAACATCTGATTTAATATTTTCAATGATGTCATCAGACAAGAATAGAAACTTCTGATCAAAGTCTAAAGGGTGGACGCCAGTGGGGAGAGGAAGAGGGAGAGCACGTGAAAGAAATAAAATTGATAAAGGAGGGGGAATTGGTGATGTACAAGGTAATAAACGAGAACTGGAAGGAAGTAGCTCAGAAGAAGAAAGGATAGTTGTGAGGAATTTAAAATAATATTAAGACTTAAGAACGAGGAAGAACAGGATAACATCAGCCCCATTGTGGTGTCAAGAGAAATAAAAAAGAAGGTTGGAGATGTTGAAATGGTAAAGATTTAGAGATGGAAACCTATTGGTAGTTTGTAAGAATGAAGAACAAAAGAATAAAGAATTAAATGTGGATAATATATGTAAAAAAAACTGTGTTGGAGGTATTAGGGAAAAAACTGGAATATATAGTAATTGAGATATGGGAACAAGAAGGTCAATTTAAAATAATACATTTTTATAACCCATGTAAAACATTATCAATGGAAATAATGGAGGAGTTAAATGAATATTTGGAAGGGAAAGTAATTTGGTGATTTTAATGCAAATAGTACAGTGTGGGGTAAATGTAATGATAAAAATGGACAAGTTATAGAAGAATGAATGGAAATAAAAAATCTTGTATCTATTAATGATGGGAGGGGAACAAGAATCAATGTAAGAACAGGGATGGAATCAGGTATAGATTTAACAATAGTATCAAATGTTTTAGCTGGTATTTGTGAGTTCATTGATAAAATTTAACAATAGGTAGTGATCATTATCCCATTACAGTAAGAGTAGGATTAACTTTAAATAAAAAGAATATAGAGGTCAATAAAAAACTGATTTTAATAAAGCCGACTGGATTAAATTTAGATACTTGAGTCAAATAAACTTAGAAAAAGTAGATATGAGAATGGATATAAATGATGTTAATGAAAAAATTTGTAAGATAATTATGGAGGCAGCAGATCATTCTATAAAGAAAGTATGATAAGAAAATGGTACCATGGTGGACAAATGAATGTAAAGAAGCAATAAAATAACAGATACATTTAAACTGGTGTGGATCCACAGTGACGTTGATGGTGGCTTTGATGTGGGTCTGAACCAGTCTCTCGAGGCACTTTGTGACTATCGGTGTGAGGGCTACTGGCCGATAGTCATTCAGACCTGTAACTGCGGAGCTCTTGGGGACCGGGATGATGGTGGCGGTCTTCATGCAGGTGGGGACAGCTGCCTGGATGAGGGAGGCGTTGAAGATGTCCGCCAGCACGTCTGAGAGCTGGTCCGCGCACTCTCTCAGCACCCGTCCGGGGATGTTGTCTGGGCCAGCAGCTTTTCGGGGGTTGATCCTCCTCAGCGTCCTCCTTACTTCTGCTGGAGTTACACTGAGGGGCTCTTCTCCTGGTGAAGTTATGATTCTGGTGCTGGGGAGGGTGTCAGGGTTCTCAAACTGGTCGTAGAATTGGTTGAGAGCCTCAGGCAGGGAGGGGTCTTTGGGGCATTGTGCAGTTTTAGGTTTGTAGTCTGTCATGCACTTGATGCCCTTCCACATGCTGGATCCTGGGAGGAAAAGTGTCCCTGGATTTTCTGAGCATATGCAGCTTTTGCCCTCTTAACTCCTGCAGTCAGCTCTCTTCTTGCCCTCCTGAGCTCTTGTGAGTCACCAGACCTAGACGCAGCATCCCTGGCTTTCAGCAGAGAACGTGCCTCTGCATTCAGCCAGGATTTCTGGTTCGGGTAGCAAGTCACAGTCTTGGTGGTGGTGACATCCTCCACACACTTGCTGATGTACCCCAGAACAGCAGATGTGTAGTCCTCCAGGTCCAGCTCCCCCTCACACTCAGCAGCCTCTCTGAAGACCTGCCAGTCCGTGCAGTCGAAGCAGTCCTGCAGCACGGCGTCGGCGTCACTGGGCCACACAGTGATGATCCTCTGTGTGGGTCTGGAGCGTCGCAGCCGGGGATGGTAAGCAGGCACCAGCAGGACGGAGATGTGGTCGGAGAGCCCGAGGTGGGGGCGGGGGAAGGCTCTGTATGCGTCTTTTACACATATATATATATAAAAACCCCTGATTCATACTATCTTGTTTTGTATTTGTCTGTTTTTGTTGGAGCCAAAGGGCCACATGCAATATAGAAAACTTTTTAAACCTAAAAAGTTTTAAACAGCTAAAAACTACCGATAAATCCAGTAGTTTGTTTTTATCAGGATTCAAATATGGTCAGTTTTGTCTTGTGTCCTGAGATGATTTCACTAGAAACTACACAGAAATAATTCATGTTCTTTTGTTTTTTGCACGTTTTGGTTCTTCTCAGAGTCGAAAAACAAAACTGTTGGTTTAACATGTTTAACTGACCTTCTGTGTGTAAGTGAGACGATAACTGGTCGGATTTTGGTGACTCAAATGTAAAATGAGCTGAACGTGCGACTCTGAGGATGTTGATGAAATCTGTTCCACCCACGCATCCTCAGCTGCGTTCCCACAGTGGGCCGAGTTATGTGTGGAGGAGGATAAACAAAATCATCTTTTAATCTGGCAGTAAATCGCTCCTTTAGTGTGTTCATCCATGTTAACAGTGTCACTGCGTCAGGCGCAGCTCATCAGCACGCCAGTGGGAATTCAACACGCACATGACACGATCACTGTGACACACATGCGTGTTTATTCAACATCAATCCAGGAACTGTGTCACGTCTGGAGACTTCAAACCAACAACAACAACAAAAAATCACGTTTAACAAAAAAATTCAACCATTTGAGCAACAAAGCAACAAAACTTTATTATTACGAACACACAGACGCACCGATCATGCTAAAAACACGGGCTCCACATTTCTGCTCAACCTCGAGACTCTCAGGTCGATTCTGGCTCACAGTTTTAAAACCACAAATCCAAACTTTTCCTCAGACAATGACAGAGAATACGAAAAACAAATATTTAAATAGAAACGTTTTGTTATGGTCGACATTATCGGGAAAACGGTTATGGATTGTAAAAGTACTACTTTAACTATGAAGCTCTTTAAAGCAACAACATCTGAAACAGGCAGAGAGTCGCATCTAAAGAAGTCTGTAGTGGGTGGGAGTTTACAAATTTGCCCAAGAAACTGGAAAAAACCCTTAATTTAGAGTGTTTACAGTGCAAATATGTGATTGTGTTGTTTCTTAATCACACAATGTAAGACTTTGTAATGTCCTTTCATTGCCGTAATCATTCAAATAAAATTAAACACTTATAATGAATAAATCTTTAAGAGATGCAGACATTATAAATTACTAGGCAGTCCTCCCCCAGAAAAAACGCAGGCAAAAATGTTTGATTTTGCGGTAAATTCTGTGGCATTTTGTCCTGTTTTCTGTGATGAAAATGCAGAAAAGTGTGAAAAACGTGTGAATCTTTGTTTCCAAATGTAGGAGAATAAACCTGCTTCTCCCTCATCTAGTAAACAGCAAACATGACGTAACATAGCAGCATAGCTGAGCCAGTTATTTAGTCCCGTTATGCTAACTTAGAGTCTTGGACCATTTAAGGTCATCTATAACGTAGTATGAGCTAAATATGAACATTGCTTAGTTCTGAAATCCAGAATCTAAGAACAAAGCCAGTTGTTACTAACTTAAAGCTCCTGTAGTAAGACGCTGGATCAACTTCAGTCTATT
>JAVLVB010000281.1:1161592-1171900 GCA_032876305.1 Orestias chungarensis
TTTCAGAACTAAGCAATGTTCATATTTAGCTCATACTACGTTATAGATGACCTTAAATGGTCCAAGACTCTAAGTTAGCATAACGGGACTAAATAACTGGCTCAGCTATGCTGCTATGTTATGTCATGTTTGCTGGAGACTAGATGTGGGAGAAGCAGGTTTATTCTCCTACATTTGGAAACAACAATTCACACGTTTTCACACTTTTCTGCATTTTAATTGCAGAACACAGGACGAAATGCCACAGATTTCGCCACAAAATCAAGTACTTTGCCTGCGTTAAACTCATCTCTCCTTTGGTTCTGTTGGGTCTGAGTTTATACCAGCAGGTTTATCCTGAGTCTGGATACTTTTCCCTAAAGCCACTGGCCTAAAGTGGGTAACTCCAGCGTTTGTCATCAGGCTGCTGGATGAAGGAAATACTGGTGAGCTAATATTAGCAGGAGTGTGATGAAAGTAACCATGAGTCTGATTTCATAACCAAAACTAAAACGTCAGCATGTTGCTCTATAGTTTAGGACTGGAGCTTTTTCCTGTTTTCATTTTGGTCACTTATGTCAGTAATTTATTACAACATTTTCACAATATTTCCACTCATCAAATCACTGGAGGAACAAGATCCCATCGGTTCTCTCAACACTGAAACCACAGCAAAAATGAAACCAACCAACTCGTGGCAGGAAGTTCCCATTTTCCAATAAACACATCAGCTGAGTAGGAGATTTATTGCTGCTGAGGTGTTTCTGCTTAAGGGCAGGGCAACTTTCTTTTTAACTGCTTAAGCCTCTTATTGTAGTTTTGCTTAAATTATTAAATCTAAATTTCTGAAATGTGTTTTTTACAAGTAAAAGTAGTTTTATTAAGTTATTACTGTGAACACGGCTGCATTAGTTTGATATGTCATTTTTCCTAACATCAGCAGCAACACTACAAGGAATCACATCAAGTAAATAAAATGAATACAAATAAAAATCTGATCTAAAGCGGCTCAACGACTATGTCGTAATTTTTGATTGGAAGTAAAATTGTGCCATCATCCAACTGGAAAAACACATTACAGGAAAACGAGTCACATTCATGGGAGCGTGATGTAACTTCCCTCAGAAAACCGCTGCCGACAAATAGAAAGTGACATGAATTCAAAAGTTGCTCATTCCTCAGATTTAGCTCCTAGTCACTGTTTTTGCTCGTTTTCTCCACCACATTGGCTCTGTTTTCTTTTTTTAATGTTTCCACATTTCTGTTTCATAATTATGTGCTTAAATAATCGATTATCGGTTTAGTTTCCATGATCTATACAGAAACTGGCAACTAAGCCAGTTTAAATCTGAAGTGAAATGTATTAAAGTGGGTTTAATTTAGTAGGAAACCTTTAAGATTAAATCTGTTTAATCTTAAATCTCACAGATTTTGAATCCTGACTTGGTAATTATACAATAACTTCAAAACATCCTATCCTTCTTTCACTTACTTAAAAAAATAGCCCAATAAAATGCAGCATTATCATATGGAGCTGAATTATTTTTCTTAATATCCATGACTCAATTAATTCAGTAAAAGAACAGAAAGCCTCTGAAAGCCATGGCGTTTATTTCCCCCTGGTAGAAACATGGTTTATTTCATGATTTATTTAATACTTTTACTTCCCTAAAGAAACTATCATGTCAGTTGTAGAGGGACTTTTTTTTATGTGAATTAGTGAGTAATGTATGAATGTTAGAGCTCTAACTAAGGAATCTGTACAGGAAAACTGACTAAGTATTTAAATGCCTGAGACTGAAATATTTCCATTGCAGAGCCCTGGTTCACAGCGCCCTGCAGATTTACATTTCTAATCTTTTCAGATGCAAAACTATTAAATGTGTTCCTGATTGGGTTTGTATCTGACTGGAGCAGCTGCGGTTCCTCTTCTATGGAACCACAACCTGCTCATAGCAAAAGATCTCAACACTAGTTTCTCACTTTCTAAATCAACAGTGACAGTTTGTGTCACTGAATTAATTTCTTTAAAGTACATTATTATTTCAATTTAAATTTTTATGTACAACAAAACAAACTAAAACAAAATTGCAGGGTTTAAACCTGCGAGGTAAGCTAGTTGCTACTGCTAACGCTGCGGTTAGCTAGCTAGCCTGCCGTCTGTTGATATACTGAGCAAATAGAAACTGATACAAATAGGCTACAATAATTAATTTGACTTTAAAAAATTGGTATAAAACACAAACAGAGTAGCTAGCGTATTTAGCATTAGCAAGGTTCCTAGCTTAAGTTTTGATTCTCAGAGTTTCTGATTTCTAAAAGTATTACCAGCTGCGTCCTATTCATCTAAAAAGCGCAAACCTGCATCAAATTGGACAAATTGTTTCATTGCAATTCATAAAACCAAAGAGACTTGCTTTTATTTCTGAGTAACATAAAACAATATTAACCAGTAAGTAGTGCATATACAAACAAAAGTGTAACTGTACTGTGTGTGGCTTTAACTTAATGGGATTCAACACATCAGAAAGTGGAATAAGTGGATTAGGCTTCATACTGTTTAGTTATTAAGCAGCCATATTGAATTTTTAGGCTACAACTGACTTTTTTTTGTCTTTTTTACTTTTCAGGGATGTTTCTGTTTATTTATTTATTTTTAGCTCAGAACCCAGAAAAATGTGACGTAAGAAAAAAATAAAAGCTGAAATTCCAACTGGAAACCTCAGAGGTTCTCCACCCGCCCCAGGTTCAGAATCCAATATGGCTGCTGCACAAAGTAAGCAACGGAAGTCTACCAAGACAAACCTGATGGTTTGACTTAAAAGCAGAGACGTGTGAGCATCTATCTGTGAACCTGGTCCTTCTAATGCTAGGATCCATCGTGTATTACCCAAAAATGTGTTAATACGTCTGTTTCTGCTCCACGTACGGTCATCCCCAGAAAAGAGCCCAAACTTTTGAGTCGAAATCAAACACTCCATAATGCTACTAGCCAACATTTACATATGGGGCCCACATGGATAGGAACCGGACTGAAAAACGGGCCCCATACCGCACTGACCACTGGTTGCATAAAAAGGCTAATAATAATTGCCTAATTTTGGGACCCATATGGGCCCTAGATTCATTAATGACCCATCTAAGACCATCTTATACCAAAATATCTTCCAAACTACGAACTCATTTTAAACCCAGGTCAAGTAAAAAGCCATCAGACCTGAGAAAAATCCATATGGGGCCCACATGCACAAGTTAGGTGGGCCTAGATCAGAATAATAAACACACTGTTGTCTATTAGCATATGTTCATGTCACCGTGGTAACTACCACGTTATTTTCTCTAAGAATGGCTGTTAGTTAATAACCCCAGACAGTTGCCGTGGATACGTGAAAATTTGCCGACAGAAGGTCCGAAGTGAAGCGGTGGGTGTGCACGAATGGGATCTATCTATGAGCGTGATGCGTGGCCCACTAGCTCAGCAGTTCAAGGTAGGTCACGGGTACTTTGCCCTTCTCGTTCCCACGCTCCCCGACCAGCCAATCAGGATCCATTCCTGGTACGGTGTAAACGGTGATGACCTGGAGAGACATCAGCAGAGGGAAGATCGCTTCACATGAGCTCGGTCTAAACACGGAGACATAGAACACGTTCACACAGCGGGAAGCTCACGAATAAAGACTCCGACAACTAGGACAGAGCACCGTGTGTGGCAGAAAACACACTCTGGACACTTCATCTCCATGTTGAGGCATGGCAGTGGCAGCATCATGCTGTGGGAACTGGTTGGAGGATGATGGGGGGAGTTAAATCCGAAACAAAGATATTATGGGAGGGTTTCCACATGGGCTCTAATTAAAAACTCCCAAAGAAAGAATCATTTATGTTTTAAATATAGACCCGTGGTTTTTTGACCCGGTTTCTCTTGTCAAAAGGTCGGATGCTCATTTCATTACATGTTTTTTGAAGAAGTTTTTTTATAAATATAAACAGTTCTTATAAGAAAATGTATCTGTTCTCATTTTGCAAAAGTTAGTTTTAGTTTTTTTCTTGTTTTTAATGATGCTGCAGGATTTTATCTGCATCGTTTACTTTGATTTCAAACTTTTACTTGTTAAAGCATCATTTTTGTCACCTTTAAGTAAAGCGCTTTGGTTTAAACACCAAACGTACTTCACAAATACATTTTGCCTTGCATAGAAACAGACGGTCTTCCTTCGCTAGTCGGACTTCAGAAAGAAACGCCAAAAACAAGCAGAAACATTACAAATGTTGAATAGCTTGGATGTGATTCGGTTCCGCTCCAACATGCCTGGTTCTGTTTAATCATGAGGATGTTTGCGTGGCTCTAAATAAAAAAGACATGTAAAGATTTAAATAGCTTTAAGGCGATGTGACAACAAACGGAAGAACCCAAAACCGCCCACGTTTCACATTCTTCGCCACGCAAGAGAAACTAAAGAACTTCAAACATATTTCTTAACCATTCTGCAGCCTCAGGGACGACAACTTTGGATTTCGGGGATTTTTTTATTCCTGTATACTAAAAACAGCAACGTTGGTCAAGGGGAGTTCTGGGTGGGACGGATGGTGATTAAGTGAGTCAGAGGCGCGGGCCTCACCTCGTCAGCCAGGAGAGACAACTCGCTTGCATCATGAGCGTCGTAGTCGTACAGAACCTTCGCCTTCCTAGAACCAGACGCGCCCGGAGAAAGGCGCCCGGACGGGAACGCAGATGAAACCGGATCTGGGCAGCCGGCGGCGGACGCGTGGTGGGGGGCGCCCCCGGCCGAGTTGGCGCCTCTGCAGGGAGATGGGACGATAAAGTTAAATAAAGTAAGATTAAATAAAATAAAAAAAATCAACTGATCAAATCTGTAGCATTAATAATCTGACCGCTTGGACACAGACAAAAAAAAACACACATAATTATTAACCGGCGTTAAATCTCATTCATTTCTTAAACAAACGCTCCAGGTAAAGCATGATTAGGATCAGACAGCAGATCATCATCCTAATTTAAAAAAAGGAAAAATACTCCCTAAAATCTGTTCCATGAAAATCATTTTTAAGTTTGTTTTATTTATTTATTTTTATTATGGTTGCACTTCAATGGTTAAAACCCATAAATGTAACTGATATTCTAAAGATGCTGAACTACTTTAAAATGGCCGAAATAAAACAATTTAGTTCAGAGTAATTAGAGGCAGATATTTTAAGCTGAATATTATCTTAAATAAAACTAAATCTGTGTGTAATTACTTGAGTTTAAATGGTAAATATTATAAATTGGGGTTAAAGGTCGTCCCTCACCGGTTCAGCTCCCTCTGCAGGTCCTGCATGTAGTGATGACACTGAGCGTAGTACGTGGCCTGGGCCTCGGCAAATTCGTGCAAACACCTCAGGTGGTTGAGCTGAGGAAGAAACCACAAGATCAGACGAATCCGTTCTGCCAGCAAGATTTGATTCAATGAAAATACCCCCAGCTGAAAATACCACATGAATCTCAGTTTTCAAATCGTCTTTCTGTACGGATTTACCGCCATCAGTTAGAAATGTGTCGTAATTCTGCACCAGAAGAAGCCAGACGTCGTCTATCGAGCCGTAAACGTGCGCCGCGCCGACGTTCTTCTTCTGTGTTTTCGCATCACTTTTAGGTCGAAAACTCTTCATACACTTAAAAAAAATAATAATGTTCGATTTCACCAACTTGACCCAGATTTGATAACTTCTGCACGTTTTTTGGGGTTGAGAAGCTCAGAACTGCAGCGTTCAGACGGTCTTTCCTTCACATTTACCAGCTGTTTCACAAAAACTGAAGGGTGCCAATATTTCTTAATTAACTCGCTGACGAGGGTCGATTTCAGCGCTAGTTTCACTGGAATTAGAGAAAACACCCACAATAAATCTATCCTCCATCATCACCTCAGAATCTTCCGTCACTACGTCACATAGAAGGAGCTCTCTGATTGGTCCACGCTGAAGAGTCCAAAGTTAAATTCCTCCAACTCGAGCGTTTGGAGCGTCAGATGCTGAAGACGCTGTGTTTTGCCGCGAGTAAGTCTTCAACGCTCCTAGACGTGCGTCTACATCGACTGTGCATGTAAACTTGACGCTATTGACGCTCCAGACGCTTTTGGTGTGAACGCAGCAGCTGGACGTAACTCTGCGTTCACACCAAAAGCGTCTGGAGCGTCAAGAGCGTCCAGTTTACATGCAAAGTCGATGTAGACGCGCGTATTGGAGCGTTGAAGAGACAGGAAGTCCATAGAGAGGAGACACTTGTGGAGACGTTTGGAGCGCGTTTGACCCTAAAAAGTGAACAAAAATGTAAAAACACGTCCAACTTCAAGCGTCAGACGCGTTTCGTGTGAACGTGGCATAAGAGCAGCAGATAGAGATGAACTTTGACCCCATTGTCTGGGTCTAACTGTACATTTTCCTGTAAGAGCGTCTGGTGGCCATGAGCGAGCGATGATTCACCGACTCACATGTGTGCTGCTGATGCCCTCCAGCAGCAGCCGCGTCACCTCCGCCTGCCGGTCGAACTCCGTCTGGGTGACGCGAAGTTCGTGCTCCGCCTGGGGAGGACGGAGGAGGAGAGGATGGATGAAAACTCAGACACACACACACACACACGTGTCTGCAGAGCTGGTACTCACTTTGTCCACTTCCTCACTCAGCAGCTGAGATGAGCAGAGAAACAGAACCAGTGAAAACTCAGAGACGTTCGTTCTTCATTTTCAGGCTTTAAAAATCGAAATTATTCACACGGTCGATGTAAAACTTCAGTAAACGTTACTGAAGGTTCCAGACCGATCATTCCAAGCCGGTTCTGGTTCTGGTTTTACCCAAGCTGTTAGTTGATGCTTTGCAGAATAATTACTAACTTTTATTTATAACTTCAGTCTAACTGTGTCACTGAAGGACGGAGCTGTGGGACAAAAATCTCTTTGTCATCTTCGTCCTTCATTTGTCCAATCAGAAAACTATTCACACCTGATTGTGAACAGAACTTTAATAATAATGTCCTGGTGAACTTAACTCGTGTTAACCCCTGAAAATGATGTTTTAGTGTTTTAATGTCATACAAATTGAAATAATTTGTTAATTTAATTAACAAATTAGTTTAACAAATAACAATAATAATAGTAATTGTATAACAAAGGATCGATCAATTCCAGAAAATACTTCCAACAAACAAACCAAAAAAGTGCAGCTAAAAAAATTATTTAACATAAAATTTTCAGTTGCAAATAAATTCAACATAAACAAACTTGTCAGTATTTGTAGTCCAGGGTTTGACGTTGATTGATGTGAAACTATGCGGAGATTCGTGAAAATCTGTCACAGAAGCTTTTGATAAATCTGAACCTCCAACTATATTCTGTGGGTTGGTTAGAGCGGCTCCAGTGTCAGAGAGAGACTTTTATACTGCAGCGTTGGAAACAAAAAGGCAACTATAACCATCACAGATGAGCTTTTCTTCTGCTGAACCCACAATCCTGAACCTGATTTCTGTTATTAACGCTGTAAATGTAATTTATTTACATCTAATTCAAGTTGCAGCCCTACTCAGCTTTGTCTCAGAGGTTTTCTGTCATTTACAAACTTTCTGAGGAGTTTCAGGAGTTTGACGGACCAGGACCTGCTGCTCTACCACCACCAACCAGATCTACGGGATGCTGATCTAGTCCGCCAATCTGTGCAAACCTTGGTCTGCACCGACACGCCCGGATCGGTCTCCGCGCTCCAGCTTTCCCAGCTTCCCTGAGGCCGGATCGGTCACAGGAAAACACAAAGCCAACATCAGAACCTGGAAAATTCCCACTAAACCGAAACGTCACAGAAGAACGGAGAGTTGCTGTTGGTTCCGCTCACAGTTGAAGTAAAACAATTCCCTCGATCTAAACCTTTTACCTCTGATATCTCCTGGTCAGATAAAACATTTGTCCTGCTTGCTGTAGCAGCAGTCGGGGTGTACTTACTTTTTAAACAGGCGACATGGATTTAAAACATTGTCATCTGTTGGCCTTAAAGTGACAATGATGAAAATAAAACATAATTTATTCAAGTTTACATGAATAATTATGATTTTTTTAATCATTAAATAACAAACAGTGACTGCATGTAATCTTTTAATTAATGCTGGAAGGACGGAGTCAGCAGCCTGTGGCCCCGGAGCCAGGCAGCCCTTCGGCCCCTCACTGCGGCTCCTATAACACCACAAACTAAAGGATTTTTGATTATGGACACATGAATATAAAATCTGTAATAGTCTTAAAAACGATGCTACACATCTTTTATAATTTTCCACATTCATGGAAAAAGTTAATCTACAAAATATTTTTGTTTCTTTTGGTAATAAAGAATCAACTTGTTATAAAATCTACAAAAACATATAAAGTTTAGTTAAATTAATATTACTCACAATGAATCAACACTTTAATCCAGTCCCCACAGAAAATCATAATTCCTAAAACAATTCTCCTGATTTTTTTTCTCAGAAATGTGAAATAATTGATTATTAAAGTGAACGGTCCGGCGCGTCGGCCATAGTGGATGAGTCAGATCTGTAAACTAATAAAGCAAATGGACTGAAGTTGATCCAGCGTCTTACTACAGGAGCTTTAAGTTAGTAACAACTGGCTTTGTTCTTAGATTCTGGATTTCAGAACTAAGCAATGTTGATATTTAGCTCATACTACGTTATAGATGACCTTAAATGAGGGGTGCCCAATACGTGGAGGTGTGCGGGTCGATCGCACGTTATTAAAGGAAGTAGACAGCCGCATCCATCCTTCCGTTTGTCTTTTGATTTAGCAAACTGATGCGCGTTTAAGGACACAAACACACGCTGACTCTAGGTTAGCTTTGCGTTAGCCGCCTTAGAAAACTACCGTGATCCATCATCAAAACCCCAGAATCTCCTGCTGGTTTCCACTGTAATGAGATCGAGCAGCATTGTGTCCATCACTGACTAAATGTTCTTGTCTGGTTTCTACTGCAAACATCAAAACAAAACTTTCTTACATTCACTTTTTAGCTAAATATCAAAGCTTGTTTTTAAGTCAATATCTTTTAATACTGATGAAAACTATTTAGTTCCACTGGCACAATTTTCCTCTTAAAACAAGTAGAAAAAACTAAAAATATTTATTAGTTTTTTTTATAATTTGTTAAATAAACTCTGACTTTTGTTATAAGCGCGTTGTGAGTCCGTGTCTATAAAAAAAGCGATTTATACCTAAACTGCAGAGTCTGATGGAGGATTTTTGGGATTTACGTTCCAGGGAGTTTAAAGCAATCGCCTGTCGTTAGGATTTATGATTAGTTTGGTTTTATTTCTCACCGCGGACGCGCTGGCAGACAGAACGTAGTTCCTCGGTCTCGTCTCCTGAAAATCTGGAGTTGCCTGAAGAGACACAGAAAAACAAACAAACAAACAAACAAACACTGATCAATAAAATCTGCAGGCTGGGATGAATAAGACGGTTTGTGTCGCCCTCTAGTGGAGGTCAGCAGTTTAACATGCCAAAGCTGTTTCTAAATTTATTAATAATCAGAAAAAAAAGTCTAAAACTCACAAATCCAACAAGTTCTTAAAGATTCAACCAAAAAGTTAATTACACAATAGGAAATATTTTAAGTAAAAATCAAAATGTATAAAAAAATCTAAAACAGTTTTTATACATCTGACAGTAATTGAAAATAAAAAAATAGTCAAATTAATAAAGAAACTCACTATGTGTTAAAATTGAGTGTCGATATTGTTTACTTTTATAAATATTTAATATTTCCTGCACTTTAACTCGAGAATAAATAATTAAACGTTGCCGTGGCTCAGTGGACACAAACTCACATCTGATTGGTTGGACTCCAGGATAACTTTGGCTGGTCTGAACCTAAGATGAAACTGAATTTATAATATAAATATTTAAATGTGAATAAATGACACTAAAGAGAATAAAACTGTGAGAAGCAATGAAGCAAAAACCTTAAAGCTAAAACATAAAAAAAGTATTTATTATTTTAGTGTAACTAAAAAAAACGTTATTAAAAATGTCCTAATCTAAACTTTGACGTTTTATGTTCCAGAGGTTCCAGAAATCTTCCAGCCTATCAATAATGTGGTTTTTCACAGGAAACTGAAACTTCCTCTGATTAGTTTTGTTATTCAGGGTTTAATCTTTTTAATGCTTTCATGTGAGCATTTAAGCATCTCCAACTGAGTCAGAAAAAAATCTGACCTGTTTTTTCTAGTCCTGCGAGAGCCGTGTTCAGGTTTGGACTTTGACTAGGCCCTTCTCACCCACTGATGTACTCTTGTTT
>JAVLVB010000281.1:1178758-1201597 GCA_032876305.1 Orestias chungarensis
TTAACAGTATTTAGCGCCTTTATTTTCTTATTAGCTTATTTTACCGCGCTGGTTCTTCCTCTCCTGCTTCAACTCAGACATGTTTTGGTCTCAGATGTTCACTTAAAGAAGACTTTCCTACATTTTCCTGCTCCGCCATCTTGCTCAGGGCAAATGTGTTTATGAGCCATGCGCTAGCAAAACAAGGCTAACGATTGGCGGATTTTTTCTTCTACTGCCCCACTGGTAGATCACAGCATTAGGTAGCTCATTACTGCCCCCTATTGACCGCAGATATAACAGATTGTGTTAAAAATAGACGCTTATGATAAAACGTGATTATAAAGAAACTAATCCCTGACTAAATTAGTCGTCAACTATTTTAATCATCAACGTTCATCGATTAGTTGTTTCAGCTCTTCTGCAGATTAAATATAATAGGTCAGAAAAGTGCGTGGATTAATTTCCAGCATCAGAATCCAACTTCAGGCCTCCCAGGTGGGTTTTTTTCTTTAGCATGTTTTAGATTTATTTTCATGCTCCAAACGGTTTTAATCATCTTCAGACAGTTTTGTTCACCACCTCTAAATGAATCAATGCCCCAAGTTCACAATATGTGATCACAAGCAATCAAAAAGGTGTACCTAATAATTTGGCCTGGATTTGACCCTCTTCTGTCCTAAACCACTGATGCCCTGGGCAAAGAGCCATGTTACCCACGTTTAAAGACCTGCTTATTCTATATGCATCTGTCAGAATAGAAATGAATTCTTCCAGACTATAATAATTTGAGGTTAAACCCTCCTGAGCATCAGCTGCTGTCACCTGATGATGCAGCCATGAATAATGGATGGAGGAGGGACACGGAGCTTTATCGGCTTACAGCTGCTGCTCATCTGAACCAGCAGCAAAATCCCACAGAAACCAGCAGAACCAGCGGCTGCAGACCCGCAGCCCGGGACCAGAGCCTCACCTGCCCGCAGGCTGCAGACGGCCCGCCCGCTGACCTACCTGCACGGCCCGGGTGAAGAACACCCCCGCGTCTGAGGCCAGCTTCTTCACGTTGAAGTCCATGATTCTGGTTCTGGACGGGTTCCAGGCTCGGCTGTTGATGCAGCAGCAGGAGGAGCAGAGATGGAGCCGTAATCCGGTCCGAGGAGGAGGATCAGAGCTCTGCAGTCCGCCCTGCGTTTAAAGAGACACGAGCGGCGCGCAGCGAGGCTCTGCTGCCGCCCTGCTGGCTGGCTGCGGCTCTGCAGCTCCTCCAGAGACGCTCAGACACGACGGACTGTATGGAGCAAAAAGGTGTGTGGACAACTCTGACATTCATATTTATGTCAATAAAGTTCCTGTATCCAAAATTCTGCTGAAATATTTCTGAGTCTGTGAGTTTGAATCTAAAAGCTGTGAGTGAAAAGTCTTATAATTAAAACTCTAATTTCTACGACTACAAACTCTTCCTTTCTCTGTGGACGTGAATTAAACTCTGTGGGTGTTTGATGTGATAAGCAATGTTAAAGAAAGCGCCTTTACTCATGTGTTCATAGGCAGTACATTTATTTTGAAGGAAGTTTCTCCCGGAAGGAAAGTGTTGTAGTAACTATGGGGAAAAATGTGATAACCTGTTTTGTTTTCGGCTAATAAAAAGCAATTATGGAACCTGCCGCAACCTGTACGGAGTATCCTTAACATCGTGGATCGATTACTCCTCCCTGTACGGAGTATCCTTAACATCGTGGATCGATTACTCCTCCCTGTACGGCGTATCCTTAACATCGTGGATCGATTACTCCTCCCTGTACGGAGTATCCTTAACATCGTGGATCGATTACTCCGCCCTGTACGGCGTATCCTTAACATCATGGATCGATTACTCCTCCCTGTACGGCGTATCCTTAACATCGTGGATCGATTACTCCTCCCTGTACGGAGTATCCTTAACATCGTGGATCGATTACTCCTCCCTGTACGGCGTATCCTTAACATCGTGGATCGATTACTCCTCCCTGTACGGCGTATCCTTAACATCGTGGATCGATTACTCCTCCCTGTACGGAGTATCCTTAACATCGTGGATCGATTACTCCTCCCTGTACGGAGTATCCTTAACATCGTGGATCGATTACTCCTCCCTGTAGGGAGTATCCATAACATGGTGGATCGATTACTCCTCCCTGTACGGAGTATCCTTAACATCGTGGATCGATTACTCCTCCCTGTACGGCGTATCCTTAACACCGTGGATCGATTACTCCTCCCTGTACGGAGTATCCATAACATCGTGGATCGATTACTCCTCCCTGTCGGAGTATCCTTAACATCGTGGATCGATTACTCCTCCCTGTACGGAGTATCCATAACATGGTGGATCAATTACTCCTCCCTGTACGGAGTATCCTTAACATCGTGGATCGATTACTCCTCCCTGTACGGAGTATCCTTAACATCGTGGATCGATTACTCCTCCCTGTGACGACATCCTAACAATTTTTTACTGGTACCCACAAAGTTGAATTGGTGTCCACAGAGAAAGGAAGAGTTGGTAGTCGTAGAAATTAGAGTTTTATTCATAAAACGTTTCACATACAGCTTTTAGATTCATACTCAAATAAAAACAAGAGTTTTGGGTACAAGAACTTTATTGAGATATAAATACTAATGGTAGAGTTGTGCACACACCTTTTTGACAGTGATCTTACTCCACAGAGCTGCAGGTAACCAGAGGCAGAAGCACAGAAGCGAAGATCTGTGGATGATTGCTGACTAGACTGAAGCTCTGCAGCTCCTCCAGAGACAGAACCAAACAGAGACAAATAACACAAACACTGGAGATAAATGTGTACCAGTTTTATTGCAAGCAGAGAACATGTTTCAAAAACAGAAACATGAAAAACGCTTTAAAAAAATCTAACTTAAAACTTAAAAATCGTTTGAAGAGTAACTTTCAAATGTCTGCAAACAATGAGCCATTCATGCAGTTTGCCATTTATTCAAAATAATTTTTAGGTTAAACAATATATTTTTAGATTTAGTTATTTATGTATTTTTATGACCAAGGTTTTTTTTCTTTTATCTTGTTTTACAGATTAGGTTCCAGTTCTGGAGGCGTAGCTTCGTTCCAGGACATTTCTTTTTGTATGATTGGACGTTAGCAACAGTGTTTCTACATGTCAAAAAGGGAATATCATGATAATAAATGATAAATTAATAAGAGCAGCTCGTTAGCATGATTTGAACGTTTTACAAATCCAACAGTAACAAAACTTTCCAGCCCAGAATCAATTTGTTTCTTTAAGTCGTGGCTTTTGTAGGGAAACACCTTGATGCCAACATTCAGAGGAAACCAAAATGCAATCCTTAAACCTCCAACTGACTCATAAATGTGAATAAACACAAAAAATTAAAAAAAAGTGCATTGCAAAAAATGTGTTTCAACTATTAGGTACAGATTTTAAACTTCTCTTTAATTTGATTCTTTATTTCTAAGGTTTTGTTATGAAATGTATTTAATTTTTAAATATACATTATTAAACAAGTTCTTTGTTTGCAATTATACTTTATAAAAATTTGCCATTTAAAGCCAGAACCTAAGAAAAATTAGCCAATCATGAAAAAAATAAAATAACAAATCATAGAAAAATTAAGTAATCGTTGCTGTCGCCCTTCTGGACCATCACAGCCAAAAAACTCCAAAAGCAAAAACCATCCAGTCTCAATCAGAAACACTCACCAGTTCAGTTCCGTTGTTTATTCCATATGATAAAGTGATGCATGCATGTGGGGACAGTGCAGAGGAATAACCTTATTTTGACAGAAAGACAAGTCCAGCAGAACCGGAACCAGAACCCACCTAGGTAACAACTTCTCTTACTCACCAGGGGTTGGCAGAACCGTAAAATCACTGGTCCAGGAGAACTTTCTATTTTAAATAAAGTGTGCATATTAAAAAAATGTTTTTAAAGCAACATTTTAAAAACATCAAAAAAAAAACTAAAAAGAAAATAGAAACCCTGACATAGAATAAACAACAGAAATGAAACAGAACTGAAACACACTAGCCTCTCAAAGTTTCTACGGGGCCTTAAAGACAAAAATCTTGACGCTCCAGACACTTTTGGTTTGAACGCGGCATAAGTGCATAAGTCCCCCTGTTTCTGCATTAAATGGTTTGTTCCTGCTTTAGCGCAGTTAATGGTGACAGTTTCTAGTCAAATCAAGGTTTATTTGTCACATGCGAGGTCACAGTAACTACAAAAAAAACAAACAAATTGATTACAGCATATTATATATATTTAAAGTAAGAATTTAATTTAAATTAGAGTGAGCAAACATTGAAGAGCTGACAGGCTCTCTAATTGTTGTTAGAAATCAGGCCCACCACAACGGTGTCGTCGGCAAACTTGACAGTGGTGGTAGAGCCGGAAGTGGCCGCACAGTCATATGTGAACAGTGAGTAACAGCAGTGGTGTCATAACATTTAAGCTTCTAACCGACATAAACAGAGGACTCTCAGGAGTTCAATAATAAAGAATTTGTTTAAAGAGGTGGTGGATGGTCCGGCAACAGGAGACAGCGGGAAAGGCAATGAATGGAGGGACAACTGGAACAGCGGGAAATGGCAGGAGTAACTGACAACGATGTGGGAGACCGGAGACCTCTGGAGGTGAGGACAGAACAGGTGAGTTAATATTGATGATGTGAGAGGAATGATGAAACAATCTTACTTTGGTAAATGAATGGTTGACGCCAGGGAGGAGTGAGTGGTGAGTCCTTTCAGCGGTTTTCCAGAGAGGAGATAGTCCAGGGGGCGTGTGCAGCAGATGGAGTGGTGCAGGAGCGGGCAGACCGAGCTGAGCCAAGAGGAGCGGGGAGACCAGATGGATGTGGCCGACCAGAGACGAGACTTGAGTTGGTTTGAGCACTGGAGATTACGAGAACCTGAGTTGAGCACAGGAGATGTTAAAGGGCATGGGGAAAAACTGAAAGTATCAAAACAAAGATCACAAACAAAAACTCAAAACTAGAAAAATCCAAAACTCAAAAAAAAACTAGAAAAAGCAAACTGGAAAATAACTAGAAAACACTGGAGAAAACACTAAAGCTAGAGATAATGGAAAAAACACAATGAGCTTCACTAGAGGCTAGAGATTGGCACTGAGAACTTGAGATTACCAGGGGTAAACAAACACTCAGGCGTCGAGTAGCTGATCCACCGCTCCTCTTATACTCGCCCAGCTCATCAACGCCAACTGGAAGCACCCAGCAGGTGCACTGGTGGAGGAAGGCGCTCCAGCATAGAGAGAACTCTGGCGACCGCCTGTGGACAACCTGGAAACAGAATTGAAAAGGACTCAACCTGACAAGTGGTGCTCAGGACACAGCCCTGTGGGGCGCCAGGGGTCAGAATCAAAGCAGATACAACCGACAACTGCAGAGTTATCAGAGTATTTCCCAGATGAAAGGAGTCTGACTTGTGCTGAAGGTCTGAGGTGTACTGGTAGGAATACAGTCCCCTGCGGTGCTCCTGTGCTGACAATCCTTCTGTCTAACGAGTTTCCTTTGGTACTGGAACAAGGCAGGGTGCCCTCCCCTGGAACCTCCAAAAAAGACCTATAAATAAGATTGTAACCTAATTGTTAATCCAGTCTGACTCCAACATCTTTAAACACACTGAACAAAAATATGTAAGCGTTTTATGAACATATGGGTTACAATATATATAGAGAAACACAAAATATATTTTCAGTATTTACTGATCTTCATGATGGTATTGATAACATGGTGGTATGGTCATTTGTAGCGGATTGACTGTCCTTTGAACCTGAAGAGGTCAGGTTAAGGAATTAGATTTTTTTAAGTTATTGTTTAAAAAAATTGATAAAAAATAAAGTGATGGGAAGAAAACAACAAGGACCGAGAACACAAACCATGACCATGAATGCAAAACAGAAAAAATAAGCCATCAGGAGCAGAAAACATTTAATAATAAGGAAACTGAAGTCTGTATCTATATCTGTGTTTTAAAATAGCTGTGGCATGAACTCACTCCTTTAAATGTAAAGAAAATGTTTTGACATGTTTGTATTTATGTATAACAAATAACAAAAAATGGATCTATTGAGTATTCATTTACAAGGGTTTTAATTTCATTTCTGGGTAACAAATATTAACATCCAAGCAATATTTCCCTGCTAAGTTTTAGCCCCTCAGAGCCAGAAGTCATTTTGTACAATTGCCAACTGTTTGAATTCATTTATTCCTTGAATAAATTAGAGAGAAGATGCCAGATTATAATGAAATCTTACGGGTTTGTGGGTACAGGGTTTGCACTTCTGTGCTTTAGGCTTGATTTATTCCTATGCTATTTATTCTCTTCCTTCTGCCTTTAGGATACACCGTGTAAAATTCACAAGAATTTCCTCTATTTTTAAAAACGTTTTTACATTTGCTTTAAAAATGGATTTAAACAAAACTGGTTAAACAAAGAATATATGAATAATAAATAATAAATAAATGGAGAGTAGTAGGAGAAACTAGTTTATTGAGAAAACTGGGTCTTTGTGTCATCCAGCACAGGAAATGACAGGAAAGATAAAGATACCAAATAAATATTCTTTGTTTGTATAGCGTAAGACCAAAGAAAGAGCTTCCTTTTGGTGTCGGCTGATGTTTTTAACTCTTTGCCTCTGTAAAATAAAGTACAATATAGGGCTGAAAGATATTAGAAAATGTTTTAATAGCAATAAAATTGGCAAAGATTGCAATACCAAAATTATATGGATAATAATTTGTTATGCATGTGTTTATGTCACTCACAAATATGCATCTAATTAAATGCAGATTTGAGTCAAAAAGTATTTTTTAAAAAAAAGGTCATAATAAAAGGAGGCTAAAAAAGAATCATGACGCAAAGAGGAGTAAAGGCAATCAGTCAGCCAGTCCACACATGCAGTCTTTTTTTCTTCATTTATTATTTTCTTCCTTCTGCCTTTAGGATCCGCTGTGTTCAAATTCTCAAGAATTTTCTCTGTTTTGAAAAAAGTTTTCACATTTGCTTCAATCAGTATTTGGCTTTTCAGAAAAAGAGTTAATGAACTAAGGGAAATGGAGACACAAGTTCTAATATAGGGAACTCTTTCAACTGCTTCCCTTGTATTACAGCCATGTGGATCGAGTGTCTGATTAAATTATGATCCGTGTATCTTGGTCGATTCACTTCAAACTACTAGATGCCTCATTCACATATATTTTGTCATGAATTTTTCGCTCAAAATTGACAGGAAAATTGGATTCAAACAAAACTAGTAAAACAAAGAAGCCATTATTACAAACACATAAAAGGAGAGTAGTAGGAGAAACTAGTTTATTGAGAAAAATGTTTGTAGAATAACACCAAAAAAAGAGCTTAAGTTTGGTTTCTGTTGATGTCTTTAACTGTCAGTGAAATAAAATACAATGTAGGGCTGAAGGATCTTAGAAAATGTTTTAATATCAATAATATTGGTAAACATTGCAATACAAAAAGTAAAGCTGCAAGCAGCTCTGGGTGGCCCTTCCAACTCAGCGCAGATCAGGCGTTGCAACCGCCGGAGCACGAGCACCGCCACCCGTACGGCGTATTCAATGATCTTATGGTTTACTCACACTCGTCCATTAGGAGGGATTGGCTGGACGGGGCTTTTAGTGATGTAGACAATGTTCTACGGTGGCCCTGAAGTGCAAAACACAACAATATTACCAAACCAAAAGTGGTAGGTCCCAGTGGGGGAAACCACTTTTAACCTTTGACCCTGAAGTTATGGATTCAGCTCTTTCAATGTTACCATTGGCAGGAAGACAGTCACAGTCAGGAATACGTGTAATATACGCATTCTAGTCTATAGACACAGTTTCATGTTTTGACCAAGTTTAATATAGGACAATCAAACTCCCTTTAGGTTAAATCAGTGAAGAGATGTCAAATGGAAAAGTAAATCAACACATCATTAAATGCACACCAGAGACATTTCTATATCAAAGACGTCCAACTAACTCACGGTGCTGTGCTACATATCCTGCTAAGCATCATGGGAAAGTAGATACACAAACTCCACTCCCCTTAACCACTGCAATACTCCCGCCCAGACAGTTAGCTGTTCCAGCAACCGTAAGTGTCAATATAAAATAAACCAAACCCTGTGTATAGAACATAACCCTTTAACTAGAACTAAAATGTGGAACTTGATACTAGGACATACCAATCCATTACAGATTGACTATAAAGTGCTTAAATCTTGTTGGTTGTTGTTGTCATCAGCAGCTGGCTGTATGTCTCTTATGGCACTTCCTTCTTTCAGTTCATTCAGAAGCTGGTCAACATCTCTTAAAGACACATAATCTACAAGTCCCACTTGTGTTACCATTGTAACCACTCTTAGCTTGTCTCAATTCGGACACATCAAGTTGATCAGCAGAAAGCAAAAAGTCTAATGGCACACCTAGGACATGTTTATACCACAGACTTCCAACTAACTCACGGTGCTGCGCTACATATCCCGCTAAGCATCATGGGAAAGTAATAACTCAAAGTCTACTCCCATTAACCGCTACCATATTCAAGCTTTGGGATTTTAGCGGCTTCTAGCCCAGGGCTGATCCATTTAAGTAACTAAGATTTAGAAAAACGTCTCTGAGCCGATACCTCCTCGGAAACAAGGGTGTTGATTTTGGGGCCGTGAATATATTTCCAAACCAAAAAGTGTTGACAAACAATAATTAAAAGCTTCTTGCTATGTCACACAATGACAAAGCCATACTGTGGAATTATTCTACAGGATGACAAAACTGAGAATCATCACAGAAGTTGAGAGCCCACTTGTTTTAACCCACGTTTAACCCATTTAATATTGTTTTTTTAAATACATTTTTACTGTAAATATTTAGCGTATCTCTTCAATAGCTCCCGAGTCATGTGAAGAAGTTAATAAAAATGAGCCCTACATTGTTGTTGTAGATGGCACAGATGAGGTATCATGTTGTTGAATGTCATCAAACGCAGGTTTAAACCTGCATGAGTTACAGAGTAACATGTAGTAAAGTAACATCAAAACACAGCTTACTTCCTGTTTAAAGGGCCGGGGCTTAGTGACACCAGTCGATGTCAATGTGATTAGAGCTGCACTATTTTGAAGGACAGACGGTTTCTTTGAGCCGTGACCTTACTCGTGGAAGTTATTCCACCTCGCTGCTTTATGGCGATGGGTCAGATTTGGAAGCTTAGCCACGCCCACACACTGGGATGTAGCTAACAGCTTTTCATCCCTTTTGCCCTTCAAAGCCTCAAGACTGTGCAGAGCGACTGTGAAGTCTCCACGTTGAAAGGTGTCGGAGAACTTCGTTCAGACGCAACGTGTGTAAAAGAGAGAAAATGCCGGCTTCGGTCCAAAATGGCTGACTTCCTGTGGGATATGGACCAGGGCTCCAAGAGACTTTTTTGTAGGTTCTGACAAAACACACAATTGTGCCAAAGCAGTCAAAGCATGGCTTGGGGAGTTTAAAAAAAAATGATTTCCAGGGGGCGCTGTGGATGCATTGTGCCACGTCCATCAAATATTGGACCACACACCTGTTGGGGACTGGATTAGGATTAATCTGAATGAGTTTGATGCATCTGGGCTCCAAACTATGGAATTTAGAGCCAAACATATGGTAACAAAGTGAAGTCTTATATGACGGGGCTTATATGACATAATCATATGACCAAATAGGATGGTCAAACATCCAACATGGATGACTCATACCAACTGTGGTGCAAATTTACCTTTTTATGTGAAAGTTATAGTTGTTGGAAATTCATGGTGAATACGCCAACTTTGAGACCTGGTCCCGCCCCTTTAACATACTCAAAAACTCAAGATTTTGATAACTTCTAATCCCCAATGCCTTATGTGCATAGTGACCAAGTTTAAAGCTGATAGCTCAAAATCTCTAGGAGGAATCCTTAAAGTTCAAAACGTATATAAAATGGGAAAAAGGCCAAATTTGACCCTTTGACCCAACATGGCCGACTTCCTGTTGGATTTAGGCCACACCTCCAAGAGACTTTTTTTTCCTTGTTTTAGTAGCAAGGTTGAGCTCTGCAGGACTTGTGGTTTGGTCTATCTCACGTTAGGGGGCGCAGTAGAGTGGTTTGGCCACGCCCATTTTTGGTTCCAAAATTTGGGAGTTTTTGTGAATGTTTAGGCCTCAAATTAGCAAAAATAATTAACAGATACAAAACGCTTAGCTGCAAATTAGGTGGATAATAAGTACTCGGGTCAGCCGCCTGCACATGACCGTCCATTTTTTTCCTGTTAGTCACAAATCAAGAGAAATTTTAGGTTTGTGCAATAAAATGTCAGCAAATGCTCATTTGCAGTTGTTAGCTCCACATGGCAACAATAGTTTATGATTTAGGTCTCTGTAGTTTCCTCATCAGCTTTATGCTCTTGATTAGAGCAGAGGTCAGAGGTCAGCTGGGGGAGATGACAGCTACAGGAGGAGGAGGATGGAGGAGGAAGAGGAGGAACAGGAGGAGGAGGAAGAGGAGGAGTCTGTTTGTTGACATCGGGTTGAAAGCGAAATCAGATGATTTAGGACTGAAACCAGCTTGATTGACCCCGTCATCTGGACTCGACCCTCAGGTAAGCTCCGGCCCACCTGGCGGCTCCAGTACCGGACGGCGCGGCGGTTCTGCCCCGCTGACCCGGTCTGGTCCGGGATCCGGCTCGGCTAGCCGGAGGCTAAGCTTGCTAACAGCGAGCTAAGTCCATACACGAACCCGAGCTGATGGCACAGCGAGGCGGACAGCAGCGGCCCGGTTTCGGTCGGTGACCCGGTCCGGTGTCGGTTCTACTTCAGGCTAACCTGCTAGCTAATCTGACTGCGGCTAACCTGCTAGCCGGCTGCTAACAGTTGCTCCTTCAGTTAATCAGAGCGGACCGGGTCACCGAACCCGTCCAGAACCGTCCAGAGGCTCATAGTTAGCCTCGTTTGTCATTAGCAGGTTTTGTAGTTGCTGAACCTCAGAACTGAGAGTTTTCATTAAAGTTAAGAAATAATCCGATTAAGATTAAAGTTTCTGATATCAGATGTTTTCGTAGCTTCGTGCTTCATATACACTAAAGAATAAATCATGAGACCAGCTCAGTCAGAGGGGATGGAGAACATCTGAGACTTTGACTAGGACGTTCCACCCATGAACCTGCTCTGATCTAAACTATCACATAACATCTTTGTTCCGGTTTTCCTGCTGGACGTCGAACATCCACCTCAGTCTCACCCTCTCAACATCCGTCTTCCCACAGCATGATGCTGCCATCGCCGTGTTTCGTGTCTCCTACATGGCCTGAGGAAATTGTTGGCAGAATCTCCGTTTACGACTTTATTGCCTGTTTTCCGTGAAGAGCAAATTAATGGAGGCACAACCTGAGCTGTAGATGTGCGGAAAATAAACGTTTTGATTATAAAAGGTAACAAATTCTGTGTTAAACTTTTCCAACCAAATTAATCTTGTCTTACAAAACAAAAATATTTTGTAGAATCAGATCATTTTGATAAACGTGAAAATAGAAGGGCAGCGTAGTTTGAAGCTAAATCTGTGGATCATTCGTTTTTTCTATGTTCAATTGTCAATCAAAACTTAAAAAAAGAAAAAGTGACGTTTTATTTTGTTGTGTTGTTTTTTTGTGTTGGATTACTTACCTTCCGGGTCACGTGACCTTCTCCAGACAAGAGACGTAAATCGAAAAAGTCGATATCTGAATATTCGTTTTGGTTTTACAAACGAATGTGGAGATAACGAGTTTTTGTCTGTTTTAGCTTGAAAATTAAATGAACCAATGATTCACAAATTCTGCCGCTCACTTCAAAACGGACATTTTTCAAATATTTGCAGATATTTTGGATAAAAACGTTAGCAAAGATCTCACAAATATCTCGTTATCGTTGCGTCTGGAATCTAAACACATCTACGTTGGGAATCTACATTGAGGTGGAGGGTCCAAAGGGCCCCAGGTTGCTGGTCCCCGGTCCAGGTGGACGTCCACGTCCTGGAGACTGTTATTAAATCAGAAAATTGAAATGATTGCCTCTGTACTGTGAGACTAAATATTAACATGAAAAATGAGCGTCTGTTGATGGTTTATTGCGACGTCCTCACTGAGACACGTCCTCAGCGTTAGCCGTCCAGATGTTCGGTTTCATGGCGGTTCGAACGCGCACTCATGCAGCAGCGTTCCCACCGCAGGTCCGGCGTTCTGCGCGCCTCCATTCTGAGCCAGGGGGAGAAACATGGCGGCCAAAGCAGGAGACGACCCGGACAGCCTCATGACTCTGGCGACCGTCTTCTGCCTCAGGAATCTGAGGAAGACCGTGTGTTACCAAGGCTTCGGGAACAAGCTCTGCATGCGCGCCGACGTCTTCCTCCCGAGTGAAATCTGCGACAAGCTGGTGAACACGTACGCAGACGCTCGGCCAGCATATCCGCTCCGCTCTGTCTGCGCTTTACCTGTCACAGCCTCCACCTCGTCTCCCCTCAGGTACATGGAGCTGGTCCACTCAGACAGTAACTTCGAACCAGAGGAGAGTTTCTTCCATTTGTTCTCAGATCCTCGGAGCACCAGGCTGACCCGGGTCCAGCTGAGAGAGGACTTTGTCCGCGACAGAGACCTGGAGGCCATCCGGAAACAGGTGAGGGCTCCAGAACCTCCATCCAGTCTGGAGAGCATCAGATCAGCTGATCCGACGCTCTCCAGATCTTTTTGTTTGGACTCATTCTTTAAAATGCAGAAAAATAGTTTCTTCTGATCTAAATCCAGAAATAAAATGGCTTCAAAGGCCTGGTGGCGAGTTAGATTCCCTGTTCCTAAACGGCAACATAAGACATGAACTCTTCCAACTGTTCAGTGTTTTTAAACAACTATCAAGTTTAGAAAAACTCTTCCAGCACAGCCGTTATGTCATTACCTAGTTTCTGCTGTCAGAGTTAAAAATAATACATTAATCTAACTAAAGACTTTTTGTTTCTCACATTAAAACTGTAATTAAGTAAATCTTATAACTGGCTGCCAATATGGAATCAATACAAACGTTGCGTCTGCAGCTGCACCGCGCCTGCTATCGCTGCAGACGGCCCTCGTACCGCGTGACGTGATGATTGACATGGAGCCCATGAGGAATAGGATTCATAACCATATTGATGTTGTGTCCCATCAGTCAGAGTGAACTATTTAAAGTAGCATTCACGGCCTCGGTGGGTGAGTGCACTGACGTAATCACTAAAGTGTGAGTTGTTGAGCGAAGCCCCGCCCACTGATGTGTGTCATCTTGTTTACATTGTGGGTGTCTATAAACATAAACAAGCAAGCAGAAACTAAAGTGTTCAGACCGACTTTGGTGCTTAACTGAATTTGTTTTTGGGAAAAATTAAAAAACATATGAATAATAAAAAAAATCAGCAACAAATGACATGATAGGGCGTCTCTGAACGTCACAATGTGAGTGTATGAGAGCAGCTGGGGCGATTCAGAATGAGGGGGCGGGGCTTATAGTTGGAAAGTGACATTCAGGCTGCTGATTGGACAGTGATATGCAGAGCTGGATCTTCAAAATAAACTTTTTTTTTTTTTTTGTGTGTGACTCACAAGTAGGGGCCAGCTGCCTCTTATAAAACGCACCCATAAACTGCAGATGAGGATGATTTTATTCAGAAAAGTCGGTTTTTTAGTGAACGATGTGGTTTCTCCTGCCAGGACCTGATCGAGCTCCACCTCACCTACTGCAACAGCTTGTCGTCTCGCAGCCTGAAAACTCTGGCCAGCTTCCGCGAGACGCTGGTGTCGCTCTGCCTGTTCGGCTGCAGTAACGTCTTCTACAGGAAGGGCGGCGCTCCGCTCGCCTGCACCGAAGACTCGGAGGACGAGGACGACGAGGCGCCGGCGTCGCAACACGCCCTGGAGACGGACTTCAGCTTCCAGGGGTTCAACCGCCTGCGGCTGCTCAACCTGGGCGGCCTCCCCAAGGAGGTGGAGGCCGAGAGGCTGCTGAGGCCCCTGAGGGTCGTCACCTCTTTGGACCTGTCCAAGGTCCGCCTGCAGAGCGCCGCGTTCCTCGCGCAGTGGAGGGACAGGCTGTCTTCGCTCGTTCTGTACAACGTGGATCTGACGGAGGAGCTGCTGAGCACGGTGCTGGAGCTGGTCCAGCTCAGGTAGGACAAAAACGCGGCTGGTTCAGAACCAGGAAATGACTTTTACTTGGTTTGGATCAGTTATTTCCATCATTTTATAGAAATTAGATCAGAACAACGTTCAGCTTTAAATTTGCTTTATTATTATTATTATTATTAGTTTAAAAAATCTATGAATCCCTGAGAGATTTATGTCAGAGATGGTTTACCTTTAGAGCTGGAGCAACTAATTTCTTTAATGGATTAAAATTGATTATTAAAATAGTTGACAGCTAATTTAGTTGATTAGTTCCTTTATAATCCTGTTTTACCGTAAGCGTCTATTTTTAACACAATCTGTTATATCTGCGGTCAATAGGGGGCAGTAATGAGCTACCTAGCGCTGTGATCTACCAGTGGAGCAGTAGAAGAAGAAATCCACCAATCGTTAGCCTTGTTTAGCTAGCGCATGGCTCATAAACACATTTGCCCTGAGCAAGATGGCGGAGCAGGAAAATGTAGGAAAGTCTTCTTTAAGTGAACATCTGAGACCAAAACATGTCTGAGTTGAAGCAGGAGAGGAAGAACCAGCGCGGTAAAATAACCAAAAAAAAAAAATTATCAAAACATTCAGATGAAATGCAGCAGAATTTACAACAAAATCAAGGGTTTTTGCCTGGAATACAGAACAGTTAAAAAAAGCCTGGTTGTTTCTGCGTTATTCTTGCCTCCCCGCCCTGACCCTAATCCTGGCCTGACTGCTCTCACCTTGCTCCGCATCAGCCGCCACGGGCAAATCTAACATCTGTGAAAAAAGACTTAGCTGAATTTACATTTACAGCGTTCAGCATGCAGCATGCAGCGACAGTGGAAAGGAACAACTCCCTTAAACAGGAAGCAGAGAACCAGAACCTGGCTCAGCATGAGCAGCATCTGCTGGGCCACCCTGAAATAAATAGAGAATACACATGGAATATAAAGTCATTGCAGTATCAATATTTGTATTAAAAATGCGTTATGTTAGGAGTTCAGTAAGTAATTGTTGGATGATTTATTTAAAACATTAAAAACTTGAATTATACATGTTATGTATTATTTAGCAGAGATGGGGATACGGATTTCAGGAATCACGAAATCTTGAACCTTTTTTTTGTAAAGTTCCCCAATTTGATTTTATTTATGTAAATTGACGTAACATTGGCGTAATTGTTTAAAAAAACAAGTATAATAATAATTAAATATCATTAAAACATATTTCTTAACCTATATAATTAGCGATGAGCTTTTATCGTTTCGTTATCGTTTATTGTGACGAATGTCATGATCACATCTGTGATTTCGATTTCTAAAATAAAAATGGCTAAATAGATTTTTTTAGTCACCTTGTAGAGCGTTGATTAATTTAAAATGTAAGATTAAATATAGAAATCAAACTTCTTTATGGAAGTCGTTTCTTGTAGAGCAGTTTACTCTTCTATGGTTTTTTAACATCAGTGTTAATGTTTGCTATCATTACTTTTATTGTTATTATCGCGCCGTCAGAGAATATCTGATAAAATATCACATTGTTATCTCCCGCCACTTGTAGGGATTACAAAACCGAACCAGTGACGTATTTGTATTTCTGTTTTTCTTGTCATAGGTTTGGAAAAATTAACACTTTAACTCATTTTCCACAAACATGATTGATAAAATATGTAAGTAAAAGATTTGTCTAAAACTTAAAAATAGAAATAAGACGTTTTATTTAAAATTTACCCCAAAAATGTATGTACTGGATTATTATTTATTTGCTCTGAACTTATTACTGAGTGGAAAATTGTCTCTTGATTTAAAATGCTGCAGAAAATTGATGGTCAATTATTTAAGAGTCGTCATAGTTGACTTCACAGTGAGGAGGATTTTTAAATATCCCACTGAATGAATGCTCATCTTTCTGCCCCCGAACAGAGCAAAAAGCTGCGGCGTACCTCAGGGACGAGTATCTGGACCCTTTAGTTTCTTCTGTAGACGCTCCATCCTGCTAAACTCCACTTATTGAGACAATTTACTTTAAAGATTACCTTAATCTGTAAATCTAGGTTATGTTCACACATACTTACGTTTGCAAATGTGCCCCAATATAAATGTTTCACTGCCATGTGAACGGCCCAGTTAGTGCCGTTAGCATGTGTGCTACTAAATCAAATCCGATAAACATGAGTAGAAAAGTAGTAGTAGTAGTTTGACATCTGAACCTCGCAGCCTGGATGTTTCCGGGCCCAGCAATGACTGCAAGTAGATCCCGAGCAGCCGAAAGAAACCAGATCGACTGGTTCCTTCGGCTGCTGACGCTTGTTTTGCTGCTGAGAGTCAATGCGACGCTTCAGGAAACGTCTCAAGGTTTTAAAGAAACATCAAGAAACACTTACAGAAGGAAACTGATCTGTTTTAATGCTTCGTAGATCATCGGATGAACATTTAAAAGATTATTGCCTTTAGATTCCTCATACTGCGTTCACACAAAACGCGTCTGCAGCGTCCAAAATGCTTCAAGTTGGACGCGTTTTTACATTTTGTGAACTTTTCATGGTCAGAGGTTTCAAACGCGCATCAAGTGTTTCCACTTCCTGTCTTCTCTGGTCAGACTTTCTGTCTCTTCAACAGTCTTTTTGTACAATGGAGGATGAACCTGAGAGAGCGGCTCGTCTTTCTCTAATAAACCAAGAGAGCGTGGTTGTCGGCTGCCTCGGCTCCATATCTGTAACTAGGGGAAAAATCCAGCAGCGTTCAGAGTTTGGTGATTTTCTCCTCCAGGAGCTTAACGCTGACGAGGGTCGATTTCAGCTCTAGTTTCACTGGAGTTAGAGAAAACAGCCACAATAAATCTATCCTCCATCATCACTTCAGAATCTAGTTTGTCTCTACGTCACATAGGAGCTCTCTGATTGGTCCACGCCCAAGCAGCCACCGACCAAAGTTCAGTTTTCACAACTCGAGAGTTTGGAGCGTTTGGGCGTCGGGAGGCGTCTGACGCTCTGGTCTCGATGGCTTAAAACGCTGCGAGAATTTTTGACGCTCCCAGACGATTGTCTACATCAGGTTTGGATGTGAACTGAACGCTGTTGAGCTTCAGGCGGTTTCGGTGTGAGCCCAGCGTCATTAGTCTCATATCAGTTAGCCTTATATTTTCATACTGAATCCTTCGCTCTCTCCCCTGCAGACACCTGGATATTTCCCGGGACAGCAGACAGAGTTCAAAGTTCAAAATGAACAGGAAGATCCTGACGGTCGTCGTCCAGCGGCTGGTCAATCTGGTCTCTCTGGACATCTCGGGTCACATGATGCAGGACAACTGCACGCTGCCCCTCTTCGAGGAGGCGATGGGCCGCCCCAGGTGGATATCCGCCTGACCGTCGCATCAGCCCAACGTTTCAGCCTCCGTCAGATTAACGTCTATCTGTCCTTCCAGCACTGAACCCTGTAAGAGCAGCATCTACCCGTTCCAGGAGCTGAAGAGGCCGCTGCAGTTCCTGGGCCTGTACGACACCAGCCTGTGCAACGTGACTCACATACCGGCTTATAAGGTACCACTGCCCCGCCATGGCGGCGGTGGAAAGGTTCACGGCGGTCGGCTTCACAGACGCTCCCTATACCAGAACTTCCTGTTCCAGACTTCCTAAAACGTCATGAACGACAGATTTAAGGGACGAGAGAATGAGGCTGTCAAATTTAAAACCTCCTATTTATCCAGAGAAAAAAAGAACAGTATAGAACATTAAAAAGTCCAGATTAAATTTAGAAATATAAAAATAAAAGAGCTGGCTCAAACCAGGATGACTTTGGGATTGAACTGGATTTAATGGATGATTATTAATTGATAATGTGGATGATTTGCTCTCCTGGGATGGTCGGTTTCTGTTGTGAGTGTTGGGATCTGCAGAGGAGCTGATTTTCGTTTCTCTCTGGGACTCCTCAGGTGACCGGATCCAAAAATGAAGAGCAGGTCCTGAACGCCATCGAGGCCTACACCGAGTGTCGCCCGGAGCTCGCCCACAAAGCCATCAATCAGCTGTTTGACATCGCCCGAATCCAACACTGCAGCCAGCTGCTGCGAGCTCTGCAGGTCAGAACCCGGCCGCTCGACCTGGACGCCGCTGTCCTCAGCCTCGTCCTCAGCCTCGTCCTCAGCCTCGTCCTCAGCCTCGTCCTCAGCCTCGTCCTCAGCCTCGTCCTCAGCCTCTCGGGTGTCTCTGCTCTGTCCCCAGCTCGTCATCGCAGCTCTGAGGTGCCACAAGTACGACAAGAGCATCCAGGTGACGGGCAGCGCCGCCCTCTTCTACCTGACCAACACGGAGTACCGCAGCGACCAGAGCGTGCGGCTACGCCGGGAGGTCATCCAGGTGGTGCTGAACGGCATGGAGCAGTACCAGGAGGTCACTGTGAGTCCTCCAGGGGGCGCTAGAGGGCTTCAGAGAGCTGGATGAAAATCTGATTATGAAATAGAACTGTTAATTCAGTCCGTCCAGAAAAATCGCGATTATGCGATCGTAGAATCAAGGAAAGGGAGAACATTATGCAGCATAAATAGCATCTAAGTGCAGAAATTACAGGATTATGTAAATCCTCCTGATTTTACTGCAGAAATGTGAAATAATTGACTATTTTCTAACTTCTGACTGACACTAACCCCCCAAGACTAAAGTGAACGGTCCGGCGTGTTGCGTAATGACGTCATCACCTCCGTGCGCCACCATATCAAACACGTTTTGGTCCCAGCAGCGGCGACACGTCAGCGCGTCGGCCATCTTGGATGTGTCAGATCTGTAAACTAATAAAAGCAAATGGACTGAAGTTGATCCAGCGTCTTACTACAGGAGCTTTAAGTTAGTTAAAACTGGCTTTGTTCTTAGATTCTGGATTTCAGAACTAAGCAATGTTCATATTTAGCTCATACTACGTTATAGATGACCTTAAATGGTCCAAGACTCTAAGTTAGCATAACGGGACTAAATAACTGGCTCAGCTATGCTGCTATATTATGTCATGTTTGCTGTTTACTAGATGTGGGAGAAGCAGGTTTATTCTCCTACATTTGGAAACAACAACTCACAAGTTTAACGCACTTTTCCACATATTTTTGCACTTTCTCCGCATATTTTTGCATTTTCTGCAAAATTTACAATTTTACTTGCACATTTTCATAGTTTTTCGCATATTTTCGCACGTTTCTGCATGTTTGTATTTATTGGTATGTTTTCACACTTTTCCTCAAATATCGCATATTTTTGTATTATTTTCACACATTTTCGCATTTATCCTCACATTGTTGCACTTTTCTGCATATTTTCGCATTTTAAGCGTATTTTCACAGTTTTCTGCAAATTTTGAAATTTCTCTGCATATTTTTTCAGTTTTCCGCACATTTGCAACGCAGAAAACGGGACGAAATGCTGCAGATTTCACCGCAGAATCAAGGATTGTTGCCTGTATTTTTCTGGGGGGACTGGTTATTTTTAATTATTATTCTAGAAACAATTTAGATTAAAATTTATTCAAATTCAAGCTGCTCTGCTCGTTAAGCTAGCTAACAAATAGGAAAAAAAACCTTAATAAGCCAAAGTTTAGAGCTGCTAGGGTCTCCCTGTTCAAACGTCTCTATGTTTCCGCTGTAGGTCCAGAGAAACTGCTGCTTGACCCTCTGTAACTTCAGCATTCCTGAGGAGCTGGAGTTCCAGTACAGCCGCGTCAACCAGCTGCTGCTGAAGATCCTGGAGCCGCCGCGGCAGGACGAGTCCATCCAGAGGATCGCTGTTCACCTCTGCAACGCTCTGGTCTGCCAGGTGGACAACCACCACAAGGAGGCTGTGGGGAAGATGGGATTCGTCAAGGTATTCAGAAATTAGGCGATGAACTGGCATCAATCCGTGTAAAAGGTGAAACCATCTGGATTTAAATCTTTAAAATCCGGATAAAACCGTAAATATCATTAGCATTTATTTACAGGCAACAGAAATTCCTCTCACCTGTGTTATTTAGGCCAGGGGTGCTAACACTTTTCAAGCTTGCGCAATCGACGTATTAAGGCACCCCTGGTCTAGAGTAACTCATGTTGTTTTGAGTAAAACCAGATCCTAGTTGGGACGCAGAGTCGTTCTGATCTGATCTAGAGGACGCTGAGCTGATGCGAGTTAGGATGCGTTCCAGCTGGAAACGTCAGCTTCCTGAATCGCAGGTTGCTTTTTGATATTCCCACATTTTCAGCTCTTCAGCAGACGGTCGTTTTAAAAACTCAAAACTAAAGTCCGTGTTAAAGAACCTTCTGAACCCGCCGAGTCGGTCAGAACCTTCCAGATTCCAGGAGCACCGAAATGGCGAAATTCCAGCCAATAGCAGCACAATTTATTAATAATGCAGCTGCGGTTGGTTAAATGTTTCTCCATCCTTTTGACGGCGTGTAAAAACAACCAGACCGCCGACATCGTCTCTCCGTCACATGACCAGATGTTCATGTCCTGACCTAAACGAACCACGAGCGAGACTCCGTTGCATATTAATGGGAAGTTTGGTGGAGGGAAAAAGAAAAGGTACACATCAATATAACGGATCAAAGTTTTAGAGGAATGCCTGAATAAGTTAAGCTTTCTCTGTCTTTCTGCGTTTAGTTTGTATGTTCTGACCATGCATGCGTGGCTTCTCTCTGGGTACTCTAGCGTCCTCCTACAGTCCAGCTGGTCTCTACGGCTCCGTTCCCACAGCAGGTCTTGGTGCTGAATTACATTTTTTAGCTGAGATCCGATTTTAGTTTAGTTTTGATTGTCGTTCCTCCTACTAATAAAATGCGACAGCAGTCAGAGCACCCTGTGAGCGGTGTACAACTAAAAAGGCGACCAGAAGAAGAACGTGGACGTCCCACAGTGGCGGCCATGTTTACGTCAGTAACGACATGGAAGGCGGATAATGTTAGCTCTGAGGGGCTCGACAGGTCTGCTGTGTGAACCTTTCTCCTGTTTAGTCTCAGTTTTACACCAATGCTTCCTCTCCTCAGACCATGCTGAATCTGATACAGAAGAAACTGCAGGACCGAACGGTGAGTCTCCGTCTCGCTGCTCCCTGCTGTTTGTCCGGGTGTGGGGGGGGGCCCGTGTTAAAGGAAGGTTCTGGGTTCTGTTTGCCCAACAGTGCGACCAAGTGATGGAGTTCTCCTGGAGCGCGCTGTGGAACATCACAGACGAGACGCCGGACAACTGCCAGATGTTCCTGGACTGTCGTGGGATGAGTCTCTTCCTTGAGTGTCTGGAGGTGACGAGGGGGGGGGGGGCTGCATCCTCTGGAAAAGTTAGGACATATCCCAAAACTGTAAAGAAAAGAGTTGGATCTCCTTTTAAATACTAAAATCAATGGTATCTTTGAGTTCACTTGTTTTTGACAGTAACACTTTAACCTTTGCACCTCCTATATGTTCCTGCTTTAGCGTCTTAGTAGCATTAATAAATATGCTGCCGTAGTAAAATTTTATTAAAACTTTTAATAAAATGTTGATTTGTAACACTGTTTTTCCTCATAGAGGCTTGTAGACTGTTAGCAACCCATTAGCTTAGCTAACTTGGCGACTAACTAGCGTTAGCCTCCGTTTCACTGGCATGTAATGAGTGAAGCTAAAGCTTTAGTCCAGGGATGCCCACAGGTGCTCAAAGATAACCAGGGATGTTCCACAACCCAAAACCTTTTACACCTGTTCATTTTATATTATTTATATCATTTTTATTGTATATTATGTCCCTATAGGATGACGTGTATTTTAATTCAACTTAAGCGTGATCTATAACACATTTTAGTTTGTCTTTCATACCTGCATTAACCCACTATATATATATATATATATTTCGTTATTAACGGGGATCTCCATGTTCTCGCGTTTCTCCAGGAGTTTCCAGATAAGCAGGAACTTCACCGCAACATGCTGGGGCTTCTGGGTAATGTCGCTGAGGTGAAGCCTCTGAGGCCGCAGCTGCTCACGCCGCAGTTCATCACCGTGTTCAGGTGAGAGGAGTCGCAGGTCCGCCGGTCTGACGCGCGCTCTGAAGCAAACAGAGTTGTGACGTAAGCTCCTCCCCCTTTCCACCTGTGTGATCAGTAACCTGCTGGAGAGCAAGGCGGACGGCATCGAGGTCTCCTACAACGCCTGCGGCGTTCTGTCGCACATCATGTTCGACGGTCCTGAGGTTTGGAACATGGACGAGCCGAAGCGAGACGCTGTGATGGACAGAATGTGGGATGCCATCCAGAGCTGGGACGTCAGTTCGCGGCGTAACATCAACTACAGGTGAGGGTCGCTGCTGGTGAAGCACGGTGGAGGTGCCATCATGGCCGCTAGCTAATAATTCATCCGTAGATCCAGCCTTACAACCTGTCCTGAGGTCAAACGGTAAAGGTCAGCAGGAGGTCACTAGAACCAGGCACTAGAACCAGAACCCGGGTCCAAAAACCAGAACCAGGCCCTGGAACCAGAACCAGGGTCCAAAAACCACAACCAGGCACTAGAACCAGAACCAGGCTCTAGAAACCAGAACCAGGCTCCAGAAACCAGAACCAGGCACTAAAACCAGAACCAGGCTCTAGAAACAAGAACCAGGCTCTAGAAACAAGAACCAGACTCCAGAAACCAGAACCAGGGTCCAAAAACCAGAACCAGGCAC
>JAVLVB010000283.1:0-24963 GCA_032876305.1 Orestias chungarensis
TATATATATATATATATATATATATATATATATCTATATATATATATATATATATATATATATATCTATTAAAAGTTAGTTTACATCCTTTTTTTATTTTTTGGTGAAGAGTTAAATAGGGGCAGAGATGTTGTTGGAGGAGCGATCTCGTTTCTACCCAAGAAAATCTCCCTCTTTTTCACAGCTTAATGTTGGCAGGTATGGGAAAGTAAAGAACAAATCATTCATCTATCCCAGGACAAAATGCTGGGCTACTTTAAGGCACTCACTTGTCCAGGGTTTGAAGACACCACACATCCTCTATTGACTTTTTTCGTTAATTTTGACCTGATCCTGCTGATTTTAAAAACATACACAAGCTGATTCTCAAGAGATATGAGCATACATTAAAAGGTTTAATCCTAGAACATATTCAGTGATACAAAGAGGAATCCACAGGCAGCCATAGTGGGGGACGAATCTTCATGGCAACTAAATCCCAAAATCTACTTCAAGCCATTTTAATGAGTAATTCATTAGTGCTTTATGACAAAGTAAGGGGGGAAAATCTCAATCACTCCTGCTGTTGCTACAGCATATCCCAGGAGCTGCCAGGTATAAACAAGAATTTCTGATGGAGGTGCCAAAATGAACTAGAAAAAGGGATCAAATAATGGAAATTACTGAGCACTGTACGGTTGTTTTGGCATCGTTCACTCAGAGGTTGATTTAAAAATTATTTCATACACATCATCAATCCATAATGGCAGAAAAAGTAAAGATGTAAAATATTAATTATTTTCTTTTAAAAAAGGAAACAAATGCTAACCTCCAAAAATTTCCTATAGACCATTTGGGCTTAGACCCCTTAACTAATCAATTGTGAATGTTAGCTTTCTTTTGAGTCCTTGTGAAAAGACGTGAAGCTAAGTTTTGTAATAATTGCAGTAATGAAATTCGTATTTTTAAAGTAAGAAACATTAATTACGAGCATAACAGTGATAAGCGTGGCAAATTATAAGAGCATCAAGGTCTACTTTGTTTTTTTAAAAACAGTTGCACTCTAGTTTGAATTTAAAAAAAAGACTATTTTACCGCAACACATGGCAGGAAAATGTTATGAGAATAGAAACCAACAATCAGCTGCTGAAGCTAAAGCAAACAAATGTGCAAATGAGAATGTACTCAAAGGTAGAAAAATATGCTGCAGGTAAAAATGAAGTGGGCCATACGCCACAGGCCGATTTAAAATGATTGTGATATGATTCACGAGAAACTAAAATCCTGGTTTTCCTCAATTACACTAAGGCTACTTTTAAATTAAATGATGAGTTTCCCATATTTACTAATTAAGTAAAACTTAATGAAATAAGAAAACAACCTGAATTAAAATGAGCATAGTAAACAAACATTTTTGTTTGTTTAATTCATTGTTAACTAAATAATGACAGCAATACATAAGTTTGGATTCAAGAATTTGAAGCATGAACTGTAGCGAATACATTGTCAGCGTAATATCAATATGTCCAATATTTATATTGCAAAGAACAGTTTGAAATGCAATAATGTTTTTTGAATATATTTTAGGACTTCTGAAGTTGTACCTTCATGTTAATGCAATATTTAGCCAATAGAAATGTGGAAGCCATAATAAAATACATTGCCAAAATTGCTGACATAGTACATGCTTCAAGAAAACCCTTCACTTCTCAATGTCTGCAATGAAAAAACTACCTGGATGTTATAATGGAACAGAAAGAAGTGAAAATATGACACCCCCGCCCCCACCCGCTACTTAACCCTTCCCGATAGACATGAAGTGTTAATGAAGAATGTCAGAGCTGAAACTAATGAGTCATCACCGGTGAGCCCACAGAGTCACGGCATATTAATCTCAATGATAGCTGTCAGCACACTTGTGGAATTCATATGTTTTATGACCTTTTGTAGTTTTCATTGGCAATTGAACTGCTATCGACTGCATTTAGTTGTGTTTGCATGAATGCCATAACTAAATAATTGTAGTTCCAATTTTTAATTTATGTAGAAGAAAAAAATCTGTAACCTATGTCAGTAATTTCAAAGTAATTGTGTAAGTAAGTAAGTAGTTACTTATACATGGTTAACTGGAAGGATTTTTTTAATGTAACGTTTATTATTAATGAAAAAAACTGTTTTCAAACTTACTTTACAGTAAAGTAAGTTTGATAAGGTAGGAAGTTTTCATCAGTTCTGTTTTGTGAACTTATTAGTAATTAGTGCAGCAGCGTCTTTTCTTCATTTAAGTCATTATTTATGACACCAAAATAATCTTAGATTTGTCTGAATTGCTTGATGCACCTCTTAAGAGTATAAACCAGAGTTTGTCAAAGTCCAAAATGACACTTTAAAAAGAAAAAAGGCCTTAGAAATTAAATTATAGAAATGTTAAGATAATTTGAACCTCACAGACTTTGTAATTTCATCTTTTTGTTTAACTGGACATAAGAAGACTCTAATCTGTCTTCATAGTTGCCTTATTCTGCCCTCTAACAGACACTAATGAGATTGTCTCAATTCTCTTAACAAAAGTGTACGATTTATTGTTCTATTAAGTTGCATCTTCAACAATAGATAGAATCGGTTTTGGAAATTTTGTTTTTTATAAGGACCTGTTTTTTGTCAATGCAAAAAGAAGTAAAGAACAGGGAAAACATCTTTCAACAGTCTTTTCATAAAGATTGTAAAGTGTCTTTTTTTATACTTTCCTTTCAAATGGCAATGTAGTTTCTCTAGTCATTTTTCATTCTAACTTTTAGTGGACAGCTGTATACCACATGGTTTTTCAAAGCAAAAATTTAGATTTTTCCAGTAACAAAAAATATATTATGGATTAAGTAGCTTCCTCTATTGTCTGGAAGTGAGGAGGCACTAGGGTGTATGGTTGAACTTTTTAAAACTACTTTAATAAGGGGTGCCCTGTTCTTAAATTGATATTACATATCGGTCCAATACCAGATTATGTTGGTTTACATGTAAAATCTCCTAGATCAGGTCACAAGTAGTTAGGACCAGCGTTTTGATCAATGCCACCATTAGAGTTTTCATTTTATTTAAATGTAGAATCTCCTTGCTTTGAAGAAAATTCTACATTTATGTAACCCACTGATAAATAAAATATGAATTATGAGATTAGAAAAATGATAAATAAATCAGTTTTTCTCAGAACAATTTCTGGTCTATATCGTTATCAGTTAATAATACAGTCTTTAATGTTGATATTGTTTTAGAAGTGAAATAGCTGCATTGAGCCAGCTCTGATTACATTATTTTTATAGATATTTCACAACGCAAGCCGATGCATGCCATTGTATCAATCCTGTGTTATGCCTCATTTATTGGTCGGCCCAACTCTTGGGTTAGTTTGTTGTTGCATTGTTTTATAATGTTTTGTGTTTTTACCTTAAAAAAATCCCTATTCCAAAGAATTCTGCCTACCTTTAGCTTACCACAAACCATGGAAATAGTTTTAATTTATTTTCTGATGTTTCTATGGTCATAGAAATAATTTATTCTGTAGTTTGTGTTATGATTTCCCTATCCATGTTCACCAGTAACGAGTCATTTGTTGTCTTAGTGTTCCAAACAGAGGTAACATCAATCCCTTCTATGATGATTATACCTGTGATTTCCTTTCACTCCGGTGTAATCTGTGCTTCCTCTCTGCAAAGATTTTGCCTGTGCTCACCTGCTCCTCAGTTGAAGACCATATGTGGAAGATCCTCTTTATTCCACAATTTACAGATTCAAGATCATATCCACCAGCAGCTCCTACAACTTCTTCATGGCAGTTTCTCTCTCATGTCCCATAACTAAGTATATCACACATTCTTTAGTATCCTGTACTAACCATCCAGTCTCTCTCAGAGCTCCCGGTACTGTATTTGCAGTCCTGCCTGAAACTTGTGGCGTCGGGATGCTGTGGTGGTATGTAAACACTGCTCACCACAGGCAGAGTTTATGATCATAAAGTGGCGTCCTTTTTACCTGCCGAGGGAGTTTACTACAACCTTGCTGGCTGCAGTTTGCATCTCTCCGACCAGCAACAATGGGGAGAGGAACTAGCACTAAATGAACTGTACCAGGATGCTCAGAGTCAGGACCACACAAGGGGAGGCTTCATTCCAGTTTTGTGCTCCTAAAATCTGGAACAGTCTTCCTGAAGAGGTGAGACAGGTTTCAACTCTGGCGTTGTTTAAATCCAGGCTGAAAACAGCCTTGTTTAACTGTGCATATAGCAAATGAGAATTTTATTACTATTATTATTAAAATTTTAGTTTATTTTATTTCTTTTAAATTCAAAGCATTTATTGTTTCATTTTTATTTTTTTCCCTATATAAAGCACTTTGAATTGTCTTGTACACGAAAATGTGCTATACAAATAAACTTGCCTTGCGTTGCCTTACCAAGCCATCAGTGAACAACAGACTGCACACCGAGATGGCTCCACCATCCTGGTCAGATATTTCAACCATGCCAACCTCAAGTCTGTACTCCCAAAACTCTACCAACACGTGGATTTCCCAACAAGAGGGAACAATATCCTTGACCTGGCTTACACAACACAAAAAGGTGCATACTAAGCCACCCCATTACCGCACATTGGACTCTCAGATCACCTCACTGTTATGCTAATGCCGGCATACAGGCAAATTGTGAAAGCCATCAGAACTGCAAAGAGGGACATCAGGGTGTGGCCACAGGGGGCCTCAGCTGCTCTCCAAGACTGTTTTGAAACAACAGAATTGAAGCTGGTCAAAATAGCAGCTACCTACAATGGCCACACAGACATTGATGAGTACACAGACACTGTGACCTCCTACATTACAAAATGCATTGACAATGCGACTGACACAAAAACTATCATCACCCGAGTAAACTGCAAACCATGGCTAACAGGTGATGTCCACAAGCTGATGAGGGGCAGATTTGAAGCCTTCAGAGCAGAGGACGAACAGGGCTTGAAAACAGCGAGAGCCAAGCGGTCCCATGGAATTAAGAAGGCAAAATGAGAGTACACAAACAAGCAAACCACTAATTTCAAGGACAGCAGAGATGCACAGAGCATATGGAAGGGCATCCAGGACCTAGAAGGACTACAAGTCGATGCCACGGAGCTGTGAGAGCAACTTCTCTCTGCTAAACAACTTGAACAGCTTCTATGTAGGCTTTGAAGTACAAAACAACACATGCCCACAGAAGCCCCCTCCCACCCCCCTCACGACCTGAACCTGCGCCTCCCAACATGGAGCACACTCTGCAAAAGAGGACACTCTGCAAAATCAACTCTCGCAAAGGAGGGGACCAGACAACATCCCAGGCCAGTGTGCTGACAGACTGTGCAGAGGAGTTAAAAGATGTCTTCACTGATGTCTTTAACACCTCATTGGAGCAAGCCATTGTTACGTCACTATTCCAAACCGCAACCATCATACCTGTGCTAAAGAAATTGGCTCCATCCTGCTTCAATGACTACCGTCCAGTGGCACTGACACCCATAATCATGAAGTGCTTTGAATGGCTGATCATGGCTCACATGAAATTCAACCTACCCACCACCCTGGACCCCTTTCAGTTCACATACAGAGCGAAACGATCCACAGAGGATACAATCTGCTCTGCCCTTTACCCTGCCCTCAGCCACCTAGACAAGAAGGACTCATATGTGAGAATGCTGTTCATTGACTTCAGTTCAGCATTCAATACCATAATACCAGACCAACTCATCTGCAAAACTGGAGAAGCTGGGGACCAGCACTTCCCTCTGCAACTGGCTGTTAGACTTCCTCATTCAGAGGCCTCAAGCAGTACGTGTTGGCAACTCCACCTCGAGTAGCATCACCTTGAACACAGGAGCCGCCCAGGGCTGTGTGCTCAGTCCTCTGCTCTTCACCCTGCTGACACAAGACTGCAAAACAACCCACACCTCCAACCACATAGTAAAGGGTGCGCACGACACAACCCTGGTGGGCCTCATCACCAAGGGTAACGAAACCCACTACAGGGAGGAGGTCAATCTTTTGACCAAGTGGTGCAGCAACAACAACCTCCTGCTAAACCTCAATAAGACTAATACGATTATTGTGGGCTTCAGGAAGGGCCACACATTGCGCTGATGTTGAGCGAGTGGGCAGCACCAAATTCTTGGTGGTGCACATCAGCGAGAACCTCTACTGGACCACCAACACCACATCCCTTGTGAAGAAGGCCCAACAACGCCTCTACTTCCTGCACAAGCTTAAGAAGGCAAGTGCTCCACCACCCATCATAAGGACATTCTAAAGAGGCACCATAGAGAGCGTCCTGTACAGCTGTATTGCTGTGTGGGGTGGAAGATGCACAGACTACAACAGAAAAGCCCTGCAGCCTTCTTGTGAAAACAGCCTTCAGGATCATTGGTGCCCCACTACCCGCCCAGCAAGACTTGTACACCACCCGCCTTACCCGGAAAGCAGTCACAATCATGGGGGATGCCAGCCATCCTGCCCACAAACTGTTCAGCGTCCTGCCCTCCGGAAAAAGATACCGCTGTCACTGTCACCACTCACAATGTGACTAACTAGTTTTCCTGTGTACTTGAATCTGTGTTAAGTAGTTTATCTAAGTTTTTAGTTCTATGTACATAGTATAGTTTATCTTAGTTATTTAATTACTTAAATTAATCTTAGTTTAGTTAAGTAAACTTCCTCCACTTGCATTTCATTTATTAAAAGTATCTACAGTATTATAGGTAAAGTTAGTATAGGTCTGCTTTGACTGTGCCTCTTATTTGTTACCTAGTGTCAGTGATTTCTTGTTTGTATCACCATGGGATGGTGAGAAACGTGATTTCGATTCCTTTGTACATGTAAAGAAATTGACAATAAAGCCGACTTTGACTTTATACATTTCCTCCATGTTGTAAACAAACATAAGTTTATTGATTTTGCCTTCTGTCAGTTCTCTGCATAATAATAATAATAATGTGTACTTTATTGATCCCGTAGGAAATTGTTTTTGGTGTAAACCTTTCAATTCCAATTGAGCTATCCAGTTTGTCTAAAATCTCTCATGTTGCAACTATCTAAACTGTTTAAACCTCTCCTGTGTTCTGTTATGATTTGTTAAATGGTTATAAAGTTGTAGTCACCAGGTTATAAAGATAAATTTGTAACAGTCCTAAAAAACAAATGAGGTGAAATCAAATTTAAATCAAAGACTTAAGTAATTTCATTATGTTTACAAGAAAACAAAACTAAAATGAAGTCTGTTCAGATTTATAGAGAGTAGAATTTTAAATCCGTACAAATAAAAAATGAACTTGATGATATAATCTTCCAGTCAAAATGAAGCCTTTAGCTGCATTTAAAAAACAAAGAGTTTATGTGAACATGTCAGCCAGTTAAATTTTTTGTAAGCTCAATATTTCTTGCGAAATTAGTGAGCTTATGCTTACATAATCATGCATCTTAAGCCTTTCCCATTGTTAAGTGATGAGTCCCCTGTTAGCTTTTACAAGGGACTGAGTGTTTTCTAATAAACAGGTCACAGATGCCACATTTGTTAATTGAAACTCTGGATGAAAAAGAATAACAATGAAGGTGAAATTGAGTCGTGTGTTGTGGTCTGACAGAAAGCATTTATTGCTCTTTTATTATCCCTAATTGTGGGTTTGACTCACTTGCTTAGTAATACCCCAAGTCACATTATTGTGGACTTGTTTTGCCTAGCAAGAAAAAATTAAGTGTAACCATTTAGATTTTTTTTGGGATCTGATACTGTGACATCCGGGGCAGTACCGCTGGTTTGGCATACTGGGGTGGTAGGGGGACCATAGGGTGTGTTTCAACTACAGGGGGGTCACACTCTTACGCTTTCCTGGTAAGGTTTATTCAGAGATTCAGAACACATAGTGTTTATAGATTCTACAACCATTTTTTAATTAATGATCCAATAAAAATGTTATTAATCACCTCCTGCACAGACACTTTTCCCACTGACAAAGATTTCTAATAATTTCATTATCATCGGATCACTTTAGGGCAGTTGTATAGAGACTGCATATAGAGCACTGAAGTTTCAGTCTAAAAAAGTTCAATAATCACAACATATGATTATGACAGATTTCTTTCCCAGTCTGCCCTTATTTTAATAATAAGTAAAATAAGATGGTTTTAGAAAAGTGTGTAAGAAATTATCATCCTTTTTTGGTAGCAAGGACAATACATACAGTCCTACTTTAATATTTGCTGCCAAAAAGACAATTAGCTGACCTGTGTAACATTCTTGCCTTTTGCGATTCATCTTCTCACATCAAACCATGCATATGCTAATAGAGGAGCAAACTAGAATTTTTCAATCCATTAGAGCAAATACAAACAAAATGCCTGCAGTGTGTAATCATATGGCTGACATCATTCATTCTCATTTTGGACACTCAATCAGAACCATGTGATCATCACAATCATTGTTGTAATCATTCATCCTAATCTATTCAACCCTCTCTGAGGTTCAGACAGTTTGGAAATACATCCATGAGATCAGCCCGAAGCCACTTAACATCTGGGAATGTCATAAATCTGCAGTCCCTAACTGATCAAGGGAGAAAATATACCACAAAAACAAATTATTATTTTCTAGTAGAAAAATGTAAATTTACCCTTTTCACGTAGTCCCATCCATACATACAAATTATACTACTAAACATGAATGTGGAGAAGAGCTGTATCCTCTGCATAGATTTTTTATCTCGTACTAATACTCCAAAGATTATCCTCTAATAGATGAAAGGTTGTGAGGGAGTAGCTTTCCTGAATTAACCAAAGCTTGGAAAAGAACATGTTCTATAGGAAACTGCTACAGTATGCCAGATCAGAAAGACTGGAGGGCATTAAAGATAGAGGACCAGCACATTAAGAATGTGTATAAACAATAACTTCACATTGTTGCCTGTGCTAAAATAAGTCAGGAATATCTAATCAATTCTTCTTTCTCGTCAGCTTTGTTTATTAACTTACGTTTGATCATGGCAGATTTTCCATTCCTACTATTGTAACTTTTGTGATGAAATCATTTGTGTGTGGTGAGTTTTCATATGCGTGTGTCTTTAAAGCAAACATTCTAGAACCAAATGGGTTGCATCTTGGACTTTTTACAGGTATTTCACAGTGAAATCAAATGTGTAATTGTTGCCGCGTGAACCCGACATAACTCAGATATCAGGTTTATAATTTTCTTCACAAACAGGCCTATCTAAAAACAGACAAAGAATAAAAAAAAAAAAACTTTACTACAATTTGGTGATTGGACAGCCTGGTTCTGAGGCCCCAAACAACTGTGGACACATATCAATCTGGGTATTCCAGGCATGAGCTATTCTGTAAACTTGATCCTCGTGTAATTTGTGGCTCATATGACCGCCTTGCAACTGCTCAGGTGTCCAGAAACCAGTCCAGCATTATTGTTCCCACCTACAGTACAGGTCTAATTAAATATAAAATTGCAGTATTCTGATTGTTTATCATCAACTTCCTGCAAAAACCTTTTATGCCGGTATGCATAAAGCTAAATTATTTCTCTTATAGTGCTCCCAATTTTTGACTTTAGGTGTTTGACTGTTTCTAAATTCCAAATTTCTTAAAAAATCTTTGCAACGTTTACCTCATGTTAAATAATTTCATTGTTCAAATACAAGGCATATCCCACAGTTTGCTATGCCACTGATCACAGGACATAATCTGTAAATCTGTAAGACCATAAATCAGGAAATACCACAATGAATAACCACAAGTTTTAAAATAAAGTCACATATTTATGTTTTTATAGCTCAAAAATATAAAAATACTGGTTTTATTTTGTCGCGCTAAGGAATTTGGTTTTATAATTAATAAATCTATTATAATTTTAATGATAAAAGTTTATATTAATACATGGGGCACCACCTGAGATTCAGGAAATAATTGGCCAAACCTGTTCAGTCTCTCATAAACGGGTGTGTTCATAATATAAGTGTCACACAACGGCGTTGGATTAGATGAGGATTTATTGCAAGTTTGGATGATGAACACAGGTACCCATTTTGTTATGTTAGCCTCTGACCTTTACCGAGACTTGTTTTTGAATGAAATTCAGTTTGTAAGGCGAATGGTTTCATGAATCAGCTGAAATGCGGGCATGGTTCGGAGCTGGAAACTTGGAAAAACTCGGTCCGTCTGTCCAGGGAAACTTGGTCCACGCAGTGTGACATCCCAGTTCAGGGAGTGACCTTTCCGTAAAGACGGAGTTTAGAAGCAGCGACTTGTGGGGCGTCTGTTGTCCTTCTGAATTTTTTGATAGACACACTTGTTTTATGTACATCAACAAGTTATTCTGGCCCTGGGGCAGTCCCTAAAGTCTTGGTGATCATCATGATTTATTCAGACAAAACTTAGATTTCCATTTACGCTCCTTTTGCTCAGCAGTGTTTTTTTGTTTTGCTTGAAAGTATGTAAAGCCAAAAAGTCAGTATGAGAATTTATAAAATAATGTGGATATCTGCATATTTGTACAGATCAGTCAATTACTGAAAAACACAATGAGTGAGGCAACCGACCTATATTCAGTTAATTATTAAAAGGTCTGACTGAAACCTTGCAACACACTAACCAATTATTATTGCTAACTTTGGCAAAAATTGAAATTCATAATTTGGCCAAGGAGCCAGCGATCAAAAAGATTTACTTTCAATCAGAATTCATCCATATTGACATAGCAAATTACCTTTTGTAAAACTGTGATAGTCTCAAAGAATAATTGCCTTTTCCCATGCTCCAGCCCATATCACGGGTGTATTTTTACATACATTCAAAACAGAAATCCTCATTACAGAAGCCTTTATTTCTGGCATGCAAATCTAAAAAACAAGTGGTGACTGAGAGGCAATGAGATGAAGAGAACAAGAGGCAGAGGGAGAGAGAGATAGAGAGTAAGAGACAGAGATGAGACAGGACGTGAAGGGCTTACAGGTGCATAAATGCCTCACTCTGATCCCTAATTCTCTTGAACATGCCAAATTCCAGCAAAAAAAAATACTTCATACTAATGAATTTGCACTCGGTCTGTATGACTGAGTGGAAGATGAAACTATCACTCAATGTCAAAGCTGGGTGAGTCTTTACTGACGCAATGGCAGTGGGAGAAAGGAGACAAGTGGGAGAAAAGAGACAAGTGTTGACAAACTGAAGGACAAAACCTGAAGTACTGATTATTACTCGGGTGGCATAGATGTGAAAGTTTATTGACCGTAAACCAAAGCTTTATTTAACAGTGTATAATTCCTGTAGAGGAATGTGAACGATGTAAACACTGAACTCATGGAGCAATATGTTGACAACAAATCAACTTGTTTTGCATAAATATCAATTATCTAGCTTATTTCAAATCTGAAGCATATGTTTAGTAGAAAATGTAAATATGACCAATAGTTTTAAACCAACAACATTTAGATTGCGTGTCTATATGTATCCATTATCTAAACTGACTTATCCATGCATAGCCGTAGGGTGCCAATCTTCAGCGACTATGGGGTGAGTAGTGGGGGTACACTCTGGACAGGTCACCAGTCTTTCACAAACAGGCTCACACTGAAGGTCAATTTAGAGAGATCAAATAACCTAACATTCACATTTTTTGGACTGTGGGATGAAGCCAGAGTACCTGGACAGAATCTACAGATTTTTAAACAAAGGTGATGTGCCATGGGAAAAAAGTTGCCAAAGCAGAAAGTGAGAAAACCTGCCTAAACAAACTGAAAAATTCTGGGAAAATTATGATTTTCATAATAGTTCAATATAACCTGTCAATAACTCAAAATGCCTCCTGGGATAGTTGCTTGATAGTTTTATCATACATAATCAAAAATTTAAAGTTCATGAAATATTTTATTGGAAGTCAGATCCTTTATGTACTTTATATATGTATTATATTTTAGATTGAGATTTTCCAGTCCTTTGTTTCAGGCATACAAAGTAACCTTTCACACTGACAGACTTGATAATGGCTGTTAACCTTTGAATTGAATTTGTTTTAAGCAAGCGTCAGAAGACTGAACACCCAAGGAGTATGAATGGAACCCTGTTGGATCTATTTTACTTCTACAGCTTGCATGTCTCTATCTCTTTATGTCCCTAGGTTTCGTGAGAGTTGAAGTATTACAGTCTCTAAAGCAATGGTATGGTTCCATGGATTAGCATCTTCCTGCAGTGGAATCCTGCAGGGAATCACAGCACCTGTCTAACTGTGACTATCACTCGGAAAAAAAACTTCTCAAAATGGAATTTGACTGAGGTTGGTAATATACTAGCCTTCCAGCTGTTCAATATTCTTTAATCTTTACCATGTATCTTGTTTATCTATTGAGCATTTTTATTTAGAATTCTTTGGTTCTGCCAACATCAAACTCCTGCATCATTTATAGGTTGCTCAGTTGGAAAGGAGAGCAAAAATTGAATGCGTGACTATGTTGTCTGGAATCTTGTTAAGAAGCACCTATGCTAAGTCTCCTGCTGAGGTACCACAGGTAAAATGGGAAGATTGTGTAGGATAACCAAACTTGGACAGTTACAAGTAAGATCAAGAAGTAAGATCACAAGCTCAAGAAAAAAATAAAAAAATAAATTAGTGCAGATACTTTTTACAGTTAGTTTGAATGCAACAGTGGTGGAAAGTCGTGGGTTCAATTCAAAGATCTGTCTTCTCCGCCACGTACCCAGATAGTTAACAAACTGTAAAAAAGTACACATATCAACCAACTATAGGAATGACCCAGGAGGACTGTGTTGTTTCATATTGTGTCATGTTTTTTAGAGACTCTGGAGCAGCAACAACCACAGACAATCATAATATTTTAACTGACTTTATTATTGAAAAAACAGATGAACCACAAAGTCAAGCGTAGGACAGTTGACGTTCCTAGGCAGGTGATTTATATGATCAGAGGAAAGTTGGAGGGGAATGAAACTATGAAACTGAAGAGAAAGGATAGGGGTTGGTGGGAGCGCTGACACCAACAGTATTAAGCCACTAACTGTTTCCAGGGAGGTAAGATGAACGAGGAGGGTAAGCAGAAAATGTATTACTGAGGTCAGCAGTGAGTAGGATAAGATGAAGAAATTTAATTGCTGTAATACTTGTGTGTATTAGCAGCCTAAAAGTGATCTATGATGCATTTGATGGTAGTTGCAGCCAAGATTAAACCAGACCAGGGGCTGCAGTGAGGAGACTAACTATGGGAGATCCAGAGTAGCAATCCAGGTAGATTTGATTACACATCTAATTTAGCAAAAAGGTATGTGTGGGAGATTAGGACAAGGACCATAAATGAAAGCACGGATGGAATAAAGAGTAGCAGAACTACTACAAAACAAGCAGAACCTGCTCCTGTTTTAAGCCTCGCTGATTCGGATAATGAGCACCAGCTGGAACCAATGAGCCTGTAGCCTTGAAGATGGTAATCACAGAAGAACCTTCAGAATCTCCTGCACACAATACCATGAAACTTAAAAGTACTTCTAGTCAGATAAACTTTTTAAGTTACAGCTGCCCAGGAGTGGAAGTCTGCCCCACAGACAATCAGGGCTTTTGATACATACCATCTACTTAAAAAACAACTACAGAAATGGTTCAAAGCACATAAGACCTGTCAACATTTAGAGAAATAGCTACCATCTTCTAATCCCACCACGTGACAGGTGGTTTTTTGGCATCTTGTTGAATTTAAATCAGTTTAAGCGAACTATTATATTATAATTGTGTTAAAATTTTGTATTTATGGTTTGGATTAATTGTATTTGTTGATAGAATTTGCATAGTAACTTAATTTTTACCTTGTTAAGTATAATGCTTTGTTCAATTTTTACCTAGACCAAATTCATATTTGTTACGAAACAAGAGATAAAAAAAAAAGAGTAAGCAATACAACAATACAAATTTATGTGCTTCTTTCCTGTCAAATAATTTATCATTGTATGATAAATCAAGTGGGGCATAAAAACATTGACAATGATCAATTTTAAATTGCCTACATAAATCAGCCAACACTAAAATATTATAAATTTCATTTCATGTGTGTGTAATTACAGACTAAAACCTTCTTTAAAGCCACCCACTAGATGGCTGAACACATGTTCGACAGCACATACAGGTGACGTTTTTAGCCTACTGAGCTTGTCGGTACTCTGGAAAAGTAACAGAATCTCTAATTATATTTGCACCGGTTATTTTAAGCAAGCACAGAGGCCCACAGTGACAGAAACACCCAAGGTACCCTCCTGCTCACATATGTCTCAATGTATGTTTGTGAGTGCAGTTGCGTGAATGGGGTTCTACTGTAAATAACACTCCAAGCAGTTAATATGACTTGAACATCACTATATAAATTCAGTCCATATATAACTCACAATGTATCTCCCAGTTCTCCACATCTCGAGATGAAGTCAACTGTATGTTTTATTAATATCTGACCATGTGTTACTTTCCTTCTACTTCACAACTATGCTGCTAGTACTTGGTGTCATTATTATTCCATATTTATTTAATCACAAACTGGTAACCTGATGATCATTTCGATTAAAAATAATAATAACATTTTTTGTTCTCTAGGGGTGTACAAGCATCAATGTAACAGGCCAAATGAAAGTACATCACTTCACAAAAAGGTAAAAATACCTTTTTCTGAAGTATATTATATTCATGTTACCATACAGTAAGAGCGTATTTATATACTCAAATTTGTTCAAAAGCGTTCGGTGACCTGAGATACATTGTTCTAAAAACATGAAAGGATCATCTTCTGTCTTTAATTTGAGATGCTGCGGCGTTCTGTTTGAGCACTTCTGCCGAAAAGCTTAAACTAGGTCATTTGGACTCTAAGTAGGTCCAACCCTAACCCTAACCCTAACTAACTTTTGGACAAATTGCACAACTTACATTTATAATAACCAGCACCTAAACAGGAATACTAATAAGACATGTACATTTTGCACTCAGTTACTTTGATGGACCTGCTGAAACCCCAACTTGTTGCTCATAAATTGGACCATTCTTTCACCATTTGTTAACAACCTACTTTGTGAGAACAGCTGATTATTAGACTGGAGAGGTGTAAAAAAATAACATCAGAAACACAACAGAAATAGTCGGCAATGATGAAAATTTAAATACAGTAGAAGTGGTAAACAAGCAAATGACTTGAATAATTTGAATGCATTATTTGTATTTGAGTCTATTTCTACACTATATTAGCTGTAATAAAATATCTCAGTTTGCTAAAGCTTCATAAATTATTTTCTCCGGTAGTAAGGGATTAAGGGCAAATCAGTAAAACATCATAATCTCCTCTGCAACAAACTTTACACTTTGCCCAATATAGTCACATTACAGCAAAAATAAGACGGCGTAGAATAAACCCTGTTGTCAGTGGGGACCCATGCTGGCCGGTTTTATTGAACTGTTGTTTTCCTAAATCCCTACCACTTTATTATACTACTAACTGTGCAACAGTAAGGTGTAATAAAATTTTACAATTGGACGCAAATTCATAGAAGAATTTGAAAAGCAAATTAGTTCGATTAGTAATGCTTGTCAACAACATATGGTGTAATCCAAGACATGGCAAAATAAAATGTTATCCCTTTAGCCGAAGTATTGTTTTTTCTCCATATTTTTTTATCAAGAGAGTTTATCAATGTTTTTATTTCTGACTCCACAAATCAGACCCCAATGCGTAATTGGTTATATTTAATGATTTCACTTTCTGCTACACTTCCAAAATTTCTCAGTTGCTTTACCAGAGAAAGCAGAATAAGTGTATAACAGCAAACGTCAAGATTAGGGACAGAAAGCAGCTGGAGTACAATTCCCTTTGGAAAAATACGATCAAAAAAGAAACATGCTTACCAGGATGATGTGTCCAGGATATCCGGACTAGCAGTTTTTAGGCATAACCTTCCATGCAAAGTTGAAACTGAACACATTGTCATGTACTGGCATTACTGTACTGGCCGTGTTAACTAAACAAAGTAGGCAACACTGTGAGGATCGCGTTGACCTTGCAAATGTATTACAATTTGGCTTACTATCTCATAAATTCCAGATGACTCAGATCAATTTTTTACCTTTTCATGAGACTGTAACAACATGTTATTATTCATGAGATTTGCTGTAAGACAGGCTGCTACATGACATCTTTCCTGCCTTAAGCCATCACTATCCACAATGACTTTTTGTAGAAGCTTTGTAAACATTTGCAACTACTTTTAATTTCGATTTATGAATATATGTTAAACAAATAAAATTGAGCAGATGAGTCAAGTTTAAGGAATTCACCAAGCTCCTGAGAGTAAATTATTATTTCAGAAATGTTTCCAGAAGCATTTAAAGTGCAGGATTTTAAACACATTAAACACCATAGAAGTTATAGAAACAAAATTACTTCCCTAGCAATGAAAGCTTTCAAAAGGTTTCAGAATGCACATGGTTTATGAATTTTAAAGTAATCTGTCATAATGCTCGGAATGAATCTGGTACAAAATCAACAATTAGACTGAGGTTAGTTAAAAGATCGGGAGTGAAAATGTGGGAGTGCAAACGGGAAGAAGCTTGGATTGGAACTGCACAGGGGTGAGATATCAGGTCAAATAGATTAGTTAGAGTGAAAAACAATGTTCTCACCTGTCTGCAGACCAAAGAGTGGTTGGGAAAGATGGGTCCACAGGAATTTAATTTGACTGAGAGGGAGTGTGAGGCTTGAGAGGAACAGCTTTCCTCTTGATTCACCCAAAAGGAATGTTGGAGGGTGGACAGCCAGGAGAGCGTTCAAGGAAGGTCCCAAGAAGAAAGTGACGAGAATTGACTTGAAAGCAACCAAAATGCAAGGACAGAGTGATGACAAGGTTAGGTAAGCTCTTTCTTAAAGACATTATACATTCTCCAGAACTACCGAGCTAGCAGGTAGGTTACCACAGTCTGGAAGGTAACTAACTGGCATCTGTCCTGGGTAACCGACTCAGCAAAGTGGCACCAACTGGAGGCTCACCCTGCCAGAACACACCCTGAGAAAGATAAAGGTAAAACACGCTCACACAGCTCAGACCACAACCCTGTGTACCCAACACCTTCATTTTATACCATTTCTAAACCAGTGGGCGCCTTTCTCTCTGACCATTAACAAAGGCATTTTTGCTTTAGTGCCCTGGGTTGCTACCATGCTGATTCTTCATTTATGTTAACAAACAATTATATTTCATGCTGGGACCTGCACAACAGACCAATTAACAATGATAAACAGACTCATGGTGTCAACCACACTGACCTCAATTTGGCTGCAAATGATGCTCAATTCAAGGCAGATTCATAGCTATGTCATAAAGAACAAGGCTCGTTGTGGAGAGTGAACAAGATGAAGGGCCAAAATGCAGGGCACAGATCCGTTAAGCCCAAATGTAAGTCATCTGCTCAATTTAAGCTTTTTGTGAATTTTGTATATGTAGCAGCTCCTAGGTTGTGCAATGAGCTTCCATTGGACATTAGACAGGCTTCTTCAATTTATGATTTTAATTCCCTTCTTAAGACCCATCTCTTTTCTTTGGCTTTTAAAAAAATCAGAGATGTTTACTTTTATATGCATTTTTATTTATTCTATTTTATTTTAGTATTACTTTTATTGTGTTATGATTTATAATTTGTGCACTATGATCGTGTAAAGCACTTTGGTATTGTTTGTGTATAAAGTGCTTTATGAATAAAATTGGTATGATTTGATAGGATAGTATATGTAAATACAGCCGTATCAGTGGCATGTATTTTTCACTTGGCAAACTAATTAAAGCAGTTTTTTAGAGTAATTGTTTATCAAGAACAATTATTTGATTGAGGTGTTCTGCAGTACAGTACGTTTTTGCTGCTTTCTTTACTGCAGTGAGTGTCAACTGTCCAAGACCCTGTGGTCTATTTTCTCTGTTTTTACACTCTCCTTCTCCAAGAATATAATTGAAAAAACAAAATACAACTTGAAACTTTTTACATTATATTCAGGCGAAGCACATCTTAAATTGCATTACTCTTATCTTCTTTGCCAATTCTTATTCAAATTACATTCTGTGAACATAGTTTCTCACATGACAGCTCATCCTTTTCAGGTATTTCCCTCTCTGTCACACACCCACCATACAAGGTGAACTTAAAACCGCAGGCAGTGCTAAACACAAAATCACAGAAAAACAAACTCTAAACACACAAATGCGATTATGAAAATATTTTGTCCCCTAAAAGCAATGTTAATTTCCGCAGGGGATCACTGGTTTGATGCCTAGCTAACTCAGCTCTGCTTCCACTCCTCCGCACATTTGTTTGGTTGTCTGTGTGTCACACTGTCTCATTATTCTCTTTACTGAATCATCTGCTCCTTCCTGGTAAAGATATAATGTGTATTAAAATGCTGGGTCCTGAAAATTTTTGCCATTGAATCTTTTTTTTTTTTTTTTAAGAACTATCAAGTTTTTTATTGGTCGAAACCTCTAATCACTTTTTATTTGTTTGTTCTTTCCACATTTTCCACGTTTTGCATTGCCCATAAAATAAATCGAAAGTGTGCCTTAACCAGTGTTACCAAACAATGTTGAAAAGTAAGAAACTTGATTGACGTATTTTTTAGGTCTAGAAGAGAAAAAGGGGAATAGAAATTAGAAAAATTTGTATTATGTTATACTAACATTTTAAACATTTGGAAACAAATGTACACTGCTGATCTAGAGCTTTAGAGCTAATTCAGACAGGAAGTCTAAGTTTTAAAGTCTAAGGTCCATGCTTTAACCCGATCAAGAGAAAACAACATGAAGTCGAGCATAACTCAGGGGTGACCCGGCTTAACCCGCTGCTAAAAAACATTGACCTCTGTCTCACCCCACAAAATTGTTATTTCAAGCTGCTCTGCTCCCCCACCCTCTGTGTGACCGCCTTCACACTTCATGTCGTTTATTTTCCAAAACTGTTAGTCGCAAATGGCTTGAGCAGGCAACACAAATACATGAAGGAGTTATTACGCCATGCTCCAAAATCTGGGATAACAATCTGGGACTGGGATAATAAAAGTTAAATTGATCTTTTCTGTAAAGTTTTGACCTTCTTTTTATAATGATCTGAAAAAAGAAGAAAATCGAGCCAGAGGAGTCATGTTTAACATCAAAGTTTGAATTTTAAAGTTCCTGTAATAAAATGATTTGGCGGACAATCAATCGATCACATCTGTCTGGTAAAATATAAGATCTGACTGTAGATTGGTAACCATAATTAAAGGAGTAACCGTTACCATTTGCAGAGTAAGTACCCCTCAGAGTTCAAGTTAAAGCAGACACCTACCATCTTAACTGAGGAACAAATCAAAAAATCGCCAGACTCATTCATGCAATCAATGTTTTTTTTAACCTTCATACCATTGTCACTTTTGCATTGGTTGGTTTCTACAGATGGTAATTTTGTAAACTGTAACTGGATTTAGGGGGCATTGTGGATTATTTTCTTTGCACCCTTTGGCCCGTGAAACTGGGCATCGCTTACACATCACATCTTAACTGAGCAAGGTTGCTGACTATATCCATCCATTTATAATCACGTTTTATTACTTCCAACAGGATAATACACGACATCATGAGGTTTACAGACGAGAACACGAGATTCAGATTATTGTAGGGGATCTGTCAAATATGCTGCAACTTCCTTGTGCTAAGAATAGACAAATCCAAAAAACAAACAAACAAAAAAAATAACCCTCAGTTGTAAAGGGAAGACAGTTTATTTGGTGGCAAAGTCTGTTGGAGAAAGGATTAAGTGACAAATGTGAGAGGAGACAGGTGGATACTGCTGTGAAGACAAAACAGACAAAAACAGACAAAACAGTGAAGGGTGAAAAAATACCAGCACGAAACTAGGTGGGAGCTGGATGAGACAAAAACAAAATAGAGGAATATAAATTCCTTAGCAGAGGGAAATTAAATGTGACACAATGAGCAAAAAGGTGATTGTGAAAACAAGATGATCGAGGAAAAAGAGACAAGCTGAGATTGCCTGAATCTCATCTTTTTCAAAACACTGTTGTCCCACTTTCAACTTACCAATAGACTGGGAGTCTTGCTCTTAACTGTTTATCATGCAAGTACAGAGCTCTCTGAACTCATTAGTAATGCCCAAAATAATCTTTGTACAATCACTCTAGATTGTTTTAAGTCCTGTGTTAACTCTTAATATGTCTTCTTTTTAGTTCAATCATTTCTGTTGAGAAAAGTATGAACGTGGATAAAGATCAATTTTATGTATTCTGAACCCATTATTTGTTGAGTTGACCAAACATTTTTTCCATTTATGACCAGTTCAGTGTTGCATTATAATATGAAAATGAAAAAGTATTTTGTTTTTCTGTATTTATGAAAAAAGCTACCTGAGATAAGTTCCAAAAAAGTTAGTGGTTAACCTGTTTTCTTGCAGAGGCATCATTTGCCATGTATGATTATTCAGGATACTGAGACATGATCGGTAAAAACACACTAAAGATTCTTAGGAGAGGAGCAAGTAGAAGGAAAAACACAACTTGCATCGTCATGAGATGGAGACCAAGAGACAGATTTCTTTTGGTTATGGCTATTGGGAGCGTCTGATAACTGGTTGGCCTGGAAAAGGTTAATTTGATTTAGTCAGGCCATATTCATTTCCGAGCAGCGTAAAATAGATTCAGCATGATTCGCTCTAATGGTTCTGCTGTTGGTTTATTATACTGGGTGATAGAAATGTAAAGGAAGAAGGAAAAGAAAAATAGGAAGAAACAAAGTAGAGTGCATAAATTGAAAGGGGATGAATTAATCCAATCATGATTGTTCACAATAAGTGGGGAAATAGACCTGATGGAAATAGGGCAGTGCTTTATTAAGAGCTGAACTCAAACATGTACAATGAAGAAAGCAGATAGCAGGAAAATACACACAAAACCAAAGACCAAAGGGGGGCCAGAGCGCACAAATAGGACCACCAACGGGGGAAGGCCGAGAAAAATTCAGCGAAGACAGAAGAATGTGTTCTTATCCTTTTTCTTGGCTTTCAGTTTGCAAAATGTATAGTCTAGCATACTTGATGCTAAACATGAATGCTTTTTTAATATTGGACAAATGAAATAAACTCCATGGAACTCTAATGCAGAAGAGGGTACATGACTGTCACATTTGTTTGGTTAAATACCCTTCTGATGATTAGCAGTGTTAGTTTTCCTGTCTTTTCCAGAAGATATCAGAGCTGGGAAGCTGTAGAACAATAGAGAGCCCTGCAGAGAGTGGTGAAGGCTGCACAGAGGACTGTTGGAGTCAGCCTCCCCAGCACCACAGACATTTACACTTCCAGATGCAGGAAAAGGGCCACCTGCATCATGAATGATCTAACCCACCCACCACACTAACCTTTTGTCCCGCTCCCCTTAGGCAGGATGCTGCGGAGCATCAAGTGCAAAACTTCCAGACTGAGAAACAACTTCATTCCTGAAGCTGTGAGACTCTTGAACTCCACTTGAACAACCACTGCACTGACAGTTTACTTGGGCAATACATATTGATCCCCTTCACCTACCCGCATTGAGACACTTTAAACGGACTGAGACACTTTAAACAGCTATAGTAACTTGCACTACGAATTCAGTCATTCATTGATTCATCCATTCATGCTGCTCCTACTTCAAACCCCCTACTCCCTTATATTGTGTATATTTTGTGTTTATTAAATTGTATTTTATTTTATTTTCCTTTTTTTTATTTTATTTTATCTAATTTTATATAAGCTCTTGGGTGGAACTGGACCGTGAGAATACAATTTCGCATGTTTTGTGAATGACAATAAAGTCTCCTTGAATCCTTGAATAGATTTGTAGCTAAGAGCCTTTTTTGTGCCTAATGTGAAAACAGGCTATACTGCCCGTGGAATTGTTCAAAGACTTTAAGAAAAAGCTGAATCAGCAGTGAAGTGCAATTGAATATGTACCGTTAGCGACCTTAACATGGACTTAGCCCTCTTACTTCTTTGATTGAAGCTCTTAGATTTTTTCATATGCTTTATCTGTGCGAAATAAAAATTACTACTTTGTAATTGAGGTCAAAAAAGTTAATGAGAATTTTGAAAATTATATTCATCCATCAAAGTCTATAGAATTTAATCCCATGTATCATATTGTTTAGGCTTCTGACTGAATAATAATTTGGACCTTTGAGAATGGGGCTTTTGACCTTTAACACAGGCTAACCAGTCATGAACAGCTTGCCTCTATCGCTCGATCATGTTGCTTCTCTCTATTCAACATCAGGAAGATTAGGCCATATCTAACCCAACATGCAACACAGCTACTAGTTCAGACCTTGGTCATTTCCTGCCTTGATTACTGCAACGCCCTCCTAAGAGGTCTTCCAGCCTGTGCTGTGAGACTGCTACAGATGATCCAGAAGGCTGCAGCTCGCTTGTTTTTCAACCATCCAAAGCGATCGCATGTCTTTTCACTGAACTCCATTTGCTTCCCTTAGCTGCACGCATTAAATTCAAATCACTAATGCTGGCATACAGAGTGTTTAATGGATCAGCGCCCATCTACCTCAACACCCTCTTAAAGCCTTACGTCACTGCCCGCCTGCTCCGTTCCTCCAAGGAGCGCCAACTAACGTGGCCAACACCCCGTCCAGGTCAATCTAAACTCTTCTCATTTGCAGTTCCTCGCTGGTGGAAGGACCTTACGTGCACTATCAGAGCATCAGATTCTCTTTTCACCTTCAAGAAATCCTTGAAGACCCAGCTCTTCCGAGGGTATCTTTTGCCCTGAAAGATCTAAATGCACTCATTAACCCCACTGATATCATTAATTAGCACTCAATGTATGGTACTTGGGCATTCCGTGTTTACCTAAATGCTGTAAATGAGTGTCATCATTAATGTTAAATCCTCTCCTAGCATATTGCAGGCAACTGAGTAAATTGCGTTGTAGTTCAATGTTAAACCCTTTTTTTGTAAGTCGCTTTGGATAAAAGCGTCTGCTAAATGCATAAATGTAAATGTAATGAACAGTATAGAAAAGTAAGATATTACATAGAAAAAAATTGAACTGTCAAATATTGGCAGTAACATGTGATTTACAGGTATAAGATCTCATCTTTTAAAAATCTATTTTTCGTAGCTATAAAGTCCAGTGGAAAGCCCTCCTCAGCTGCTCTCAGTATATGACAGCAGCTTAAGAGAGACATTTTACTGTTTCCCATTAGTGTTACGCATACAAATGAGTAATAGCACATGGTCAACCACCTATGCTCAAATCCATCGTGTCTATAATTGATTGGAATACTAAGAAATTGTTCCACAACTGAATACCAGTAATGTCAGAGTGAGCTCTTTTCAGCTTCTTCTCCAGTTGTCCATAAGGGGTCACCAGTGCTCTTCCTCTGCTGGAGCGCCTTCCACTCCAGGTGCGCACGGTTGGCGTTGATCAGCTTAGCCAGTATAAGAGGAGTGGTGGATCAGCTACTATACGCATGAGTGTTTGTTTACTCCAGGTAATTCAAAGTTCTCAGTGCCAGTCTCTAGCTTTAATGTAACTCGTTCTATTTTTGCCTGATCTCCAGCTTTAGTGTTTTTCTCCAGTGTTTTTCCTAGCCTTGCCTCTAGTTGCCTTTTCTTGTTTTTTGAGTTAAATTTATTTTGATACTTTGTTGCTGCCTTCCTATGCCCTTAACTACACTTATGCTCACCTCAGGTGTCCGTCATCTCCAGTGTTCAAATCCTCTCAAAATCTCTCTCTGGTTTGCCGGATCCATCTGGTCTCCCCGCTCCTCTTGGCTCAGCTCGGTCTGCCCGCTCCAGCATTGCACCATCTGCCGCACACACCCCCTGGACAACTTCTCCACCGGACCACTACTGAAAAGGACTCACCACTCACTCCTCCCTGGTGTCAAATATCAACCCATCACAAGTAACATCGTTCCAGTATTATTTTCCCTCCATACTACATCAAATCACCTGTTCTGTCCTCACCCTCAGACGTCCCGGATCTCCCATGTCGTTTTGTTGCTCAGAGCCTCCTGCCATTTCCCGCTGTTCCTGTGGCCCCGCCGAACATTGCCGTCGCCCACTGTTTCCTGTTGCCTGATCACCCACCACACCTTTCAATGAATTCATTATAATTGATCTCTGAGTCCTCTGTTTAAGTGGGTCAGATGTCGGATGCAGATGTTTTTAGATTATTTATATGCACAGTATTCTCATAAAGTTTTATTCCGTTCAGTGTTGCATTTTTCTGCCTAGTGCCAAAAGAAGTTTCAAATTTTTTTTTTTTTTTAAGACATAAGACAAATCCTACAGTAAATCTTTAACAGACATCGCTTTTTTACCATGCTTAGTGCTTTGGTGTCACTTTTAAAATAAAAAGAGCTGAAGAGTAGCAGGTTTTTTGCCCTTGTGGTTTATCTACTTAAAAGTTAATCAACAAAGGATTTGAATAATAGGGGAATAAAACATAAACTAGACTGAAGAAAAATGTTGGTGGAAAATAAAATTCAATAAAGAACAAACTAATACATGACGATGATGGGTGCGAGAAAAACTAAAAGCTACGATGAAACAAAACTGAAGACATAAACTAAGGGATGACCACTGATTACACAAAAAGTGGGCGAGGGACCAGAAGAGTGAACCAGGCAAGCAGAAGAGGGAACTTACAAGGAAGTGATGAGGACTGGAACGTAACAAAATAATCCAGAGTAGTGAATGAGAGAACCATGCTTAAATACAGAGTTGAAGGAGGTGGAGCAGTGGAGAAAATGACCAGATAATTAGAAACAGGTGAAAGTAAGGATGAGACTCAGGCTGAGGGAAAACACACGCAGAGATAAAAAGAGGGACAGAGAGCAGGAGGAACTAGAGAA
>JAVLVB010000283.1:26213-51841 GCA_032876305.1 Orestias chungarensis
TGATGAGGACTGGAACGTAACAAAATAATCCAGAGTAGTGAATGAGAGAACCATGCTTAAATACAGAGTTGAAGGAGGTGGAGCAGTGGAGAAAATGACCAGATAATTAGAAACAGGTGAAAGTAAGGATGAGACTCAGGCTGAGGGAAAACACACGCAGAGATAAAAAGAGGGACAGAGAGCAGGAGGAACTAGAGAAAACAGAAAACAATAACAAAACAAAGACTGTAGAGAATAACCTAAAGAAAACAATAACCTAATAATTACAAAGCAAACAAGACAACTACAGCAAACTACACAGAACAAAAACACAGACCATGATACTTTCCATGTCAGTTAATTGTTTATATCCATGATATAGCTTCGTAGTTTATAATTGCATTTATAAAAATTTTTACCAACCACTTAAAGGTTGTCTTCCAAAATGTCTCTGGATTTCACTCCTTTAAACTTTCTAAAAATATCTTTTTTTCATCCTTTTTACTGAATATCTAAAATGTCCAAACAGCAAGAGGGGGGGGGGGGGGTGTCCAGTTTTTAAAAATCACTCTGCTCTAGCAAACCTGATTGAAATTATGGAATTATCTCATCAGGATTCCATTAGATGTTACAGAAGCCTGTTGGTCACACACTTATCAAAGTCAGGTGTGTGGCAGCAGGATGATCTTAGCTGCAGCATAAAATGCTTGGGCATTATTTTAAATGTAAGGGCTAAGATGTCAAACAAACAACAGCCAGTATAGCAGCTTAGCTTCTGTAAAAGCACATTTCTTCGTGAGGAACCTTAAAATTTTTTGTCAGCATAAATTGTTCAAGCATGATGAAAAATGTTCTTCTTAGCTGAATAGCATTTATAGATAGAAATGCTAATGATATTTTACCCATGTTTCCTTCAGAAAACATGCAAATATGCAGTACATGTAGTATATATCCCAATATTCAGGAAATATCCGAACAACACATGGCTCACTTACAAATGCCAAATGTCACCAACAGTCATTACTTGTTTTGCTAAAGGTTTCAGTTTAGCTAATGTATGTACTGTGCAAATAAGATATAGACCTAAATATACACACATGTTAATATTGAATATTTACTCTCATACTAATGCAAGGTAGCCATCAAAGTCTTCGATTGGCTTTGGTGACTAAAATGTAAGACCCTATATACCTTTGAGTTATTCAATAAGACCAGTTTCATGTTGAAAGACTTTGGATTTACAAATCTTTCACTAAGAGTTTTTAAGGAAAAATTCCTGATGCAGCTATATTCAAGGTTTTACGTCCCAAAAATTTTTACAAATATGAAGAACAGAAAGTTTTTGCTTATACCGTTTTAATGTCAGGAGCATACTTTTCCACATGCACTCAATCCAATTATTCCTTCCACAACTGAGTAGTGAGCAAAATATAAGGAATATATATTGCATTATTTTACATATATAAATAATTATAAGTTATTTCATATTCAAAATTTGTTCTAAACTTCCGAGCAGTGTGTAGGACAAAAAAGAGGTGATTATATTTTTAACAAGCTGACCGTTACTGATTTCCAGCAGGCTTAACTGATTGATTCCATTTATGCTCTAAATGATAATTCTCTGGTAGACTGGCACTTAAATATCATGCAATTTTGTCACCCTAGAAAACTGTATTTAGTTGAAGCAAGGACAAAAATGTCCCTTTGAATTCGTAATGGTTATTTAAGTTATCAAAGACCAATGATTGACAATCATTGACTGGTCTGACAGGAGCACATTTTCAAGATCTGAGTCGATCTTATTTTTGTTAATATTCTCTAGTTATTAGTCTAAATTATTTCCCTGTGATTAATTTTCATATTCTCCCTTTTACTTTCAGCTATTTCTTAATTTTTTTTATTGTTTTTCACCTCCCCATTGTTCTACCACCTACCCTCCCAGAACTTAAGCTAGTCTCCCCCCACTCATCACCGGATCCTCTGTTGTCCTCCCAGCTCTCAGTGCTGGTCGCAGTTTCCTTGTGTCTCTGCTGTCTCCGTCTGCAGCTGTGATTTCTCCACTGTCGTTTTATCTCATAAGTTTACAGCTCCCGCTGTCTGCTGTGTTCTGTTACTTTTTGCTACCTTTATAAAGAAAAAAGAGAAGAAAAAAACTTTCAATGTTTCTTATAGATACAAAACATTTTTTTAACGCTTCCTCTTTTCTGCCAAGTTAAGCTTCCACGTGTCAATAGTCAAAAAAGCGTGGTACGAGTTTCTCTTAAAGTTATTGATCTTATTCAAGCTAGTTCTCTTAACAAAAGATGTACAAATTTTTGTTCAGGTTGCTCATGCATTACAGATTTGTACATGCTGAAAGCTGGTAGTTAAGTATGTCTAATAACCCACTGGGGGGGACTTACTTCCAAGATGACTTTGGAGAACACTGCATATCTCTAATTCACATCAGATTAGTTAATTGCATACTGTTCTTTTAACCTTGGTTGGCTTAAATTAAGGACTACATGGAATCTTTTAAATGTTTGAAATGTTTTTTGTCATAACCCCAAACCCCAATTAATAGAAACCAACCCAACCGCCAAGGAAACAAAACATAAACTATACACATATAAACAATAAAGCTGGATAAGATTTCATTGCAAATACTGTACTCACTGCGGTTAAAGCTTAATAAAAACCAAGGAAATCACTTGAATTTTAAAGCAGTAGAGTAAAAACAGAGAAATTAAGAGGTGACAGCAGTGACTAAATGAAGACAAAATGCAAGAAAAAAACAAGGGAAAAGAAATGCTGATAGGGAGATGTGCTAATGGATGAAGCAACGTAATGGAGAGTAGGTTGGGAAAGTCGCAACCTGAAAGCAAATGGAGTCATTGTAGTTATAAATAGAAGAGCGGCTAAGTGGTTGCAGACAGGGTGGAGTTCGCATCATGGACATTTGAAACTAGATAAATTTGCCTTGTTGAAAATATGTGCATCCAAAAAATGTTTGTGCAATGTTTCTGTCTAATCTGTCAAGAGTTTATATTAAAGTGCTTAACTTTTTAATGTTGGGGAAATGACACAAATCTTATCTGTTTGTTGTGTTTACTGCTAACCTCATCTGGAGGCTTTAAGCACATGTCCCATACTCTGTATTTAAACCCGTTTCAGAAAAACACACACAAAAACACCTGCTGTGTGGAAGAGACGTGGGAATTTATGCCAAACTTGACATTTAATGCTCTCAGAACAGAAGCTCTTAATCTAAACTGACTCAGCTGGAAAAATTTTGAAACCAAGATTAGATTCAAATTTGAGTCCTCATAGGACTAGCAGTCATACATTTGCAAGACACTATACTTTTTCAAAAAGCAACTGGAAATTATCTGTCTTACCACACTAACACACAGTCCAAATGAATTCCGGCACATTTGAAAATAGAACAATAAGCTAAAAATTAGTTGTTAAAAAAAATCATGAAGCTAAAATTGTAAAACCTGTCCTCCCAAGGAGAGAAAGAATTAAATATAAGAGCACGAAAAGGACAGCACCCACCACTTAGAGAGAAGAATAGATCAAGTGTGGCAAAACATTTGCTGGTGCAGTGAGTCACAGTCTGTGCAGGAGACGGTTCAGTGACCATGGCTTGAGCAGTAACCACAGAGGGCTAAAGGCAGTACAAATGAGAGGTTGCAGGTTGTTTGCAGCATCAGTGGTCAGCTAAAAACAAATAAACAAAATATCCATTAGTGTGGTTTCAAACACATATAAATCTTAAAGCATTGCGATGGAATTTGTTCCCGAGGAACACATTTATGAAAATATGTCTTTGTGGTCTTAGATGCTCCTTTTAATATTGTTTGAGGTCAATATTCTCCATACTGAGTCTTTGGATTCTTTTGATTAGAATTTAAACAGATTTGCAGGATATAACCAAAAGTATTTTCTCCTCTGGGTTCTGACTGCAATAAAATCTAATGCCTAAGACAGAGTAATACATATAAGATTGGAACACTCTGATGGGGAAAGAAATTATGGACTTTATTTGAACAAGTCCATTTGTGAGGTCCAACGCTAATGTTGGACAAGAAGGCTTTCTAATGTAAGGTTATCAGGTAATCGGTGATGCCAGCCACAACCAAAACCGCTAATCCTTCTCCTTATGGACTTTGCATTATGTATTCATGTTAAACAAAATTAGATATCTACAAACTGTTCCCAAAGCTGCTACTGTTTCAATCTGATTAGAGGCCCGACTCAGAAGACTAGCAAGAAATGCCCTATTCATTATTTCCCAAGTAAACAGTGTTTCTAAATTAGATTGGTAATTTTAAGACTGAGTTAAAAACAAGGGGTAGACGAAACCTCGCAGTTGTGTTTAAAAAACAGTTTATTGTGATATGTAGCAACAACCCTTGGTTATGCCATCTTGTTGTTATTAATTTGTGACCCCAGACAAAGTATTTTCCATCCATCCATCCAACCATCCATCCATCTGTCCATTCACCCATCCATCCGTCCATTCACCCATCCATCCATCCATCCATCGTGTTTAGAAACCTGTTCTTGGAAAGCAGTAGGATGGGGACTATAGTACACAGTCACTGTCTGCATATATGAAGTTTCATTTTTCAGAAAACAATGAAAACATACAGTAGTGCAAACTATTTACCATTATTTCAGCTAATACCCAATCAATCACATTGAGTTAGTTATAGAGTTAATGAAGCTTGGAGTACTTGGATTACGCCATTGATGAGATATCATTTTTTTGCAGTATGTTTATGATAGGGTTACCATTAGTTCTCTCTACAGAAGTTGGAGGTCTATTATCTGGGTGCATGGGCATGTCTGAGTGCCGAAGTCACACTTCACTGCCACCAAGTCATCTACGTGTGAAAACGTATGGAGATCCCTGACATTATGATAGTTTACTGAATTATTCTCTACTAAGAAACACCATAGTTCAAACTTATTACTCCAGAAGGAACAAGTTAAGATAATTCAAAGACAAAATGATAACACACTTAATTGTTAAGAACAGCTCATGAATAGCCATAATATTTCCAACATACCGTTTCTGACAAATAGAATAACTTATTTTTGTGCTTTAAATGATTACGTTACCCAGACAAAATGTAAATTTGAAGGTACACAGTTTTCTTCAAATTACCTGGAGTTAAGATCAGTGCATATATATCAGCCCCACACCAGTTCTAAAATGTATTCTACATTCGTGGGAGCTAGTAAAAACCTGGTTATCTTCCACCAGCAAGATTTACTGTAATTCGAAAATTAGCGGAAAACAAATTGAAGAATAACCTCTTGTGCGTCTGCCCGAGGCAATTACCCTCCCTCTTGTCCTCTCCTTCTCCTATATGCTCCCACTTAACATATCTTTTCTAACAACCCCCTTCAATGTTTTAAAATAGTATTGTTAACTATGGAGATCAAATGCATTGATTATCATAGAAAAGAAAGCAGCATTATTCCCTAAATCATTGTAACTTTTTTAGAAAATGCAATGCATCATTATAGTAATTATTTGATGACAGGCAAAGAATGGCACCCATGTATTGATACCTCAGGGTTTTAAGTTGATGGTTGAGATTTTAGCAATTCATTACGAAAACTGACTTATGTTATTTTCTGAACGTGTTGTACATTTGAAAAAATTGCTATTTATGAAGGTTTTAGTTCAGTGTATTTTTGATTCATGCAAACTTCTCTGTTAAAGAAAGCTGCCATTGACTCTCATAAAAAGTCACAGTATGACATGATCTAATATGCATAATCAACTGTGTACAGTGTATGTTACTTAAATGAACAATTGAGTAAATGAATAACATAAGGAGAACAAACATAAATTTGGGAAATCATTCTTATTGTCATATTTTGTAGCTTCTGGAGCCACATAAACAAAGACCTCTCAGAAGAAGTTTAACAGAGTTTATTGAATCAGGTTTTAATAATTAGCTTGGCACTGGAGTGGCAGGAACGACGTGGGAGACAGAGTTTTTGGAAAATGAGGACAGAGAAGGTAAGTTGTAGTCAGGGAAAGAGGGAAACTTAGAGGTGAGTATCTTACTTCTGGTGGAGATGAGAACCGCCAGAGTGAGTGGGTTGAGGGTTTACTTGCAAATGTCCGGGTCGGATGTTGTCCAAGGGGATCACTGAAGGTTTGCTGGGTAAGGCTGGAGTGGGCAGATCGAGGTGACCGGATAATGAGTGGAGAACCAGAGTAGAAGATGAGAACCAGAGACTTTTCACAAAGGGTCTTGAGCACGAGGGAATCTTGGGTTAAACCTGGGTTCAGCAAAAGAGAGGAATTACTGACTGATGACAACAAGAAAAACACTGGAGAGCAACGAGGAAGTAACTACAAAACAGCTAGAAAAACATTCAGGAAAAACTGGCACTGAGAATAGGATAACATCACCAATAGTAACAAACACTCAGGCAAAAGTGTAGCTGGCCCACCACTCCTTTTAAGCAGCCCAGCTCATCAGGAGATGGAAAACACTTGTGCGTTCAGAGGCGCTTCAGACAGGGAAGAACTCTGGCGACTCCCAGTGGACAACCTGAAAGGTCAAAAACCCTCAACCCTGAGACATAAATATTGGAGTAGAGTTTCTTTGCTTTTTTGTGTCTTACAATAATATCTACCAAAAATAACCAAAGAGGAGATTAAAAAAAAAAGTTCTCAGAATTAAACTACTCGATGAACGGATGCATTTTGTGTAAACAAGTCCTTTATGTCTAAATAATTGAACTTTAGATTTCAGGTGAACAGAGAGCCCTACTGTTTGGCTGTACTTATTCTATCCTTGAAACATGGATCATTGCTGAAAGAAGATAGGGTTAGAAATGTGGCAAGGAGCTCTGTCATCAGGGGAGTAGAGGAGAGGTAGTTGTGAAAATCTCGGTTTCCATTCTTGTACTTATACTCCGTGACCCAGTCCTTCATATGTAAAAGACAATATGCTACACAGAGGATGGCTTACAATGTTTTCTGCCAAATTAGTTACAGAAAGTGTGATTGAGAAGAGAAGCAGAAAGTATATACATAACTACTTGCATATAACTAATCTATTTAAATATCTAAAAATATTTCCTACGATTAAAAATCTCTGATCCATCTAAATGGAAATAACCATGCTCTGGGACACCTGCCGCTCAGTGGAGCAAGTCCTGCTCCCTATCTGATGCTTAAAAGGAAAATGTCTCTTACATGCCAAGGCATTTTATTTCTTGTAATTCAATTCTAGAAATGCATGACTGGGGTATTTTAAGGAGGCAATTGGGATATTTTTTTCCATGTGTATTTGGAGGTAATGGTTTGATACAGTCTTAGTGACCTGACTGCTAAAAGCCTGAGCGTTAGTTCACTTTCTGGGCGCTCAGCCAAATTGTTCCTCTCAGTAACTAAGTTTTCATACACAATTAACCCAATACCTGTTGAAAGATATTCTTTTTGAGAGAGAGTGATACAGTAGATAATGAGGAGGCTGAACAGTGTACAGTAACCTGTTTTGTTACTTGCAGCTTTAAACCTCTGCTGCTGGGTTTGGAAATGGAGGCAGCCTTTTGTGAGTGTTACGTTTTAAGTAAAATAATCTAAATTTTTTGGGAATCTATACTAAACATACCTCATTATAATAATATTATTAAAAATAATTATAATAATAATTATTATTATTATAATATTAATAATAATGTGTTTTAATAACCCTAAAATGCAAATGTATTTGGAATGTTGTTCTGTATCATCTAATTTTTTAGTACCTGAAAAATATTTAAAAATCAATATTGGTACTGTTGGCTTTCTGACATCATTACTAGTCATTCAATTGTAACAACATATTTTATCGCTAGGGCTTTTTATTGCAGACCAATAATCAAGGGCACAATCCAAAATTTAGGAGAAGAGTGGGCAAAGGAATAGTGGTCTCACTCCCAAGCCAGATCAACATCAGATTAAATTAGTTTATAAAAGCTGACAAAACCTCACACCAAATTTTATACACCCAAAAGTGTCCGTTCAAAGCACCAACTGGTACACAAAATTTTAACTAGTTAATCTTAATTATTGTCAATTGAAATCCACTTACCAAACACCTGTTCTCATCATGGTTTTATTCTCTCTCACACTTGTTCCCAGTTTCTCAATTACCTTGGCCCCTTTTATTCCCCAAAAGACACTTGCAAAGCTGTCATTTCCGATAGGTGCTTGTGCTTCCAAATGAGAGTGCTGTAGCACAAAAATAGAGGTTAGGAATGTTTAAAGTTAACTCTAAAAAATAAATTACAAATATTTTAACCCAGTGTCTTGATAATGTATCATATGTTTGGCGGATGGTTTTGTGGTTGCACCATACAAGTGTGTTGATCAGTTTCAATAAGTAACATTTTGGGTGATGGATAAAAAATTATAAATCTTCAGTCAATGCAGAAAGGGAAAAAAACGCATAAGCAGATCTTTGCAAGCATCATGTATGAAAAAAAATCCCAGACATGTCTCCCCAAGGCAACATTCCTAAGGTCATTTTGTGAGAACAAAAGTTAGACAGTTACACATCTGCCCTGGGGTCTGTTCTTAGTGAAATGTGTTCATAAATTATTTAAAGGTAGGTTGCTCCAAAGCAGGGTTCTGCAACCAAATCCAAAGAGCCAATTTTGTCCCCAGTCAAGCAGATTTTAGTGAACAACCATCCTTTAAAAACAGGACAGATGCGTTTTTTTCTATAAGAAAATTATATATATTGTAAAAATATTAAAATATACATTCGTTTGAAGAAAAAATGTACTTAATAAGCGTCTGTACACACTTTTATAACTGTCTTAAAACTAACACGTGACCAAATATCCAGAGTCTCATTTTCCTTGCTCTAGAGGATGCAGCCAGTCAGCACCACAGAAAATAATGGTGCTACTGTATTAAAGGCTTTGCAAATAACAGCCACTACTGTATCAAATATCATAGCTCCAAGGTATTTCAGCTTACCAAGTTGTGTTTTCTTTAGACATTTTTAGAAAAAGCGGCATAAAGTTACATATCCAGAGAAAATCATCAGGTGTTGACTGTTGCCAAATAGACTCTTACCAAATGAATTTGAATTTAGTTCGATTTTAGGGTTACAATCATGTCTTTAGAGATGTCTTCAGTCAATGTAAAAAAATTCTACTGAAGGATACATAGACAAAAAGAGACAAATTAACTCAAGTGAATAAGAGCTAAAGTGATTCTTAAGCTCAAGAGATGAGAAAGATAAACACAGAAGATAAGTTGATGATACAGACAAATGGTGAATGGCTGAGTATGTTGAAGATCCAGACAAGCAATGATCAGTTTAAAAGGTATCTGTGATTATTCAACTAATGTTACTTGTGTTAACTGCTTTCTGCAAAGGTTAATGCATTTGCAATGCATAAAACAAAAACTTCCCTTCATTCCTATTTACATATAAATTGTTATAAAAGCAAAGGCACACCAGTAGTTGAGGAGAAACTGGTGAGCCCAACTGTTGTGCCCTCTCCTCAGCCTCAGAGACATCAGCTTCAAGCCCGGTTACTCCTGCCTGGTGGATCCCGTTCCCTGCCTACACTCATAGACTATGGTGCTGATGCTTGTATCATGGACGAGGATTTGGTTCAGCAGTTGGGGCTGGAGAAGGTTCCCTTACCTCGTCCAATTCCTGCTCGGGCTCTCGATGGACATGTTCTGGGGACTGTCACTCATCTGACCGTTCGGGTTTCCATGCTACTGTCTGGCAACCATCATGAGGAAATCCAGTTCCACATCCTGAAGACTCCACGTCAAAATCTCATTCTGGGTTATCCATGGCTTCGTCAGCACAATCCCAACATAAACTGGGAGATAGGGGCTGTCCGTGAGTGTAGCCCTTCCTGTCATCTTCGCTGTTTGAAGCAAGCTGCCTCTCCTCTCCACTCACAGTCCTCCACCTGACCTCACCGGGGTTCCCTCGCAATACCAGGACCTTGCTTCAGTCTTCAGTAATTTGGCAATTTGTCGTTGAGGTGGATGCCTCAGATGTGGGGGTTGCTGCTGTTCTCTCCCAAAGGTCAGTAGTTGACCAGAAACTCCATCCCTGTGCCTTTTTCTCTCGACAACTATCCTCGGCAGAGAAGAATTTTGACATCGGCAACAGGGAGCTACTGGCCGTGAAGGAAGCCCTAGAAGAATGGCGCCACTGGATGGAAGGTACTAAGGAACCATTTTTGATTTGGACTGGTCACAAGAACCTTGAGTACCTTCTCTCTGCCAAAAGACTCAATTATCCCCAGGTCCATTGGTCTCTTTTCTTCACGAGATTCAACTTCATCCTTTCATACCGCCCCTGATCTCGCAACATTAAAGCAGACGCCTTGTCCCGGCAGTTCCAAGCAGAGGAGGAATCTACCGACGACCCTGTATCCATCCTTCCTCCTTCTTGTGTTGTCGCCACTCTAACTTGGGACATCGAGGAGAGATTGAGATCTGCCACTGAGGGGCAGCTGGGACCCAGTGCCTGTCCTCCCAACTGCCTCTATGTTCCTGAAGAGTTGAGGTCTGACGTTCTGCGGTGGGTCCACTCCTCCAAGCTAACCTGTCAACCAGGTTCCCAACGGATATAAGATGTTCTGCTCCAGCGCTTCTGATGGCCCACCTTAGTGGCAGATACCCGCAGTTTTGTCAAGGCATGTTGCACCTGTAATCAGCAGAAAACCTTGCATCAGGCCCCTACTGGACTCCTTCAACCACTCCCGATAACACATCGACCTTGGTCTCACATCTCCCTAGACTTTGTGAGACTTTGTCATCCTCACTGTGGTTGACCGGCTTAGCAAGATGGCCCACTTCGGGCCCGTTCCCAAACTACCTTCTGCTAAGGAGACTGCCAAGCTGGTCCTTCACCATGTCTTTCGCCTTCATGGTCTCCCAGTCGATGTGTTGTCCGACCGTGGTCCCCAGTTCTCTTCTGTTTTTTGGAAAGAATTCTGCAATCAGATGGGGGACACTGCCAGTCTTTCCTCTGGTTTCAACCCTCAATCCAGTGGGCAGACAGAGCGCATGAATCAAGAGATGGAGACAGCTCTGCGTTGTCTGTTTTCACAGAATCCATCCTCCTGGTCTCAACAACTCATGTGGGTTGGGTATGCCCATAACTCCCTTGTCAGCTCAGCCACAGGTCTCTCTCCCTTCCACTGTGTCTATGGCTACCAACCTCCTCTCTTCTCTGCACAAGAGAGAGAAGTCACCTGCCCATCTTTCCAAGCCTTTGTTCTCCGCTGCCATCAGACCTGGGACTGAGCACGCTCAACCCTCCAGCCCCTGGTGGGTCGCTACGCTGCCTCTGCCAACCAGCACCGTTCTACAGCCCCTGCCTACCAAGTAGGCCAGAAGGTGTGGCTCTCTGCTAGGGACCTTCCTCTCCGGGTGGACTCTAAGAAGTTGGCTCCAAGATTCGTCGGTCCCTTTCCTATTCAGAGGATTATCAGTCCTACTGCAGTGAGGCTGCAACTTCCCCGCACTATGAGCATCCATCTGACATTCCATGTCTCCAGGATCAAGCCAGTCCATGAATGCCCTCTTTCTCCTGTGGTTCGGCCTCCTCCCCCTCCTCGTCTTATTGATGGGGGGCCTGCCTTCACTGTTCAGCGCCTGGTTCGGTCCCGTCGTCGGGGGAGGGGTCTCCAGTACCTGGTTGATTGGGAAGGCTATGGTCCAGAAGATAGATCTTGGGTTCCTTCTCGCCATATCCTCAATGCGAACCTTGTTCCCGACTATCATCGCCTTCACCCTTCGCAGCCTTCTGCTGTATCAGTCCCTTCGGAACCTGCTGCACCGCTTATGGAGAGCACGGAATGGTCTGACTCTGAGGAGTTTTAGGCCCGCCTGCTGCCTTTGTTGACCCTCCGCCCGCCCTGGCTTGGTGGGTCCTTTTTTAGACGTCGGGTGCCGTCCCTTGAGGAGGGGTTCTGTCACATTCTGCCCTGTTGGCTCTGATGTGTGAGGTCTCCCACTTTTCTGCAGCACCTCCTAATCAGCTCCAAGCTTCCACACCTGCTCAGCCTCAGCTGCAGCTCATCACTGCTCGTCGGTCAGTCAGCATTTAAGCAGCAGTGTTTCCTTCATACAGTGCCAGATTGTCGTTGCAGCATGCACTTCTTTCCAGCATTGATTCTTGGTTTAAATTCTCGTTTTTGACTCCAGCTTGCCTCTGACCACGTCTTCTCGTCTCTGCCCCGACCTTCTGACAAGCCTTTTGCATGTCCCCTTCGGATTTTGTTTGTTCGGCTGATAACCATCCAAAGCGCTCTCCAGCCTGCCCGCTTCCTGTTGGTGTCTGGAGCTTACCAAGGCCTGTCTTCTGCTGTCCGGTGAATTATCAGCTTGTTACCAACGCTGTGAGGACTCACCAGTCTCCCCGTTTCTTGTTGATGCCTGGAGATAACCAAAGACTGTTTCCTGCGGCCAGTTAAATTACCTGCTTGTTGCTACACCTAAAAATAAAGTACTTTAAACTCTACCTGACGTTGTACTGCACTTGGGTCCTAAAACCAGTTCCTTGACAATGATCTGTGTTTTTGGTTTGTTCAGTTCATTACAATAGTCTTGTTTTATTATTATTATTGTCATTATTTATATTACTAGTTATAGTTTTCTTTAGGTTATTTTTTAGTTGGGTTGAGTATATTGTTTAGTTCTTTCACGCTCCATTGTTCCTGTGTTCAGCTTCAGTTAATCTGTTTGTGTACTTTCTAGTTTTTGTTTCCACGTCAGCCAGTTTTCACTTCCGTGTAGTTTTCTTTGTCTTCAGTCTCCTGTTCCTCGTCTTCCGTCTCTCCAACGCCCCCTACCGATTTTGTTTATCACTGTCCCTATGTAGGTCCCCTCACTGAGGATTTAGATTTTACCCGATTGTTTTCTGCTTTCCGTCACGACCCGGACATTACAGAAATAATTCAGAATCTTTAGTACAGTTTTATGAGTCATTACGGGTAATCAAATTAGCCCGAAGAACCAGAGACAGAGAATCAGCAACAAGAGCACCCTCTTCTATGCTGCCTCCTTCTCTGGTTCCATCGTCAGCTTCCCAACCTCTCGATCCTCCACCAGTCACAAACTCTGTGATTTCTTTTACAGAGACAGGGAAGATTTATTCTCCTGGATTAAGCCGCAACCTGAGTATATTTGAGAGGACCTCCAGCTTCCTGAGCAAGTTACTGGAGAGGATCTCCAGCCTTCCAAGCCCTCGCCCCAGGAGGAGCCAGATGCAGAGCCCCTCTCCCCAGGAGGAGCCAGCGGCAGAGCCCTCGCCCCAGGAGGAGCCAGCGGCAGAGCCCTCCCCCCAGGAGGAGCCAGCGGTAGAGCCCTCGCCCCAGGAGGAGCCAGCTGCAGAGCCCTCGCCCCAAGAGGAGCCAGCGGCAAAGCCCGCGCTCCAGGAAGAGCCAGCTACACAGCCGGAGCCTCAGGAGAAGCTAGTATCTGAGCCCCTGTCTAAGGGGAAAGTAGCTGAGGAGCTCGAGCCTCAGAGAAGGACTGGCCTTCCACCTCCAGAGACAGCTGTGGACCAGCTGCCTCCTGACGGAGGATTTGAGCCGGTTACAGAGGGGGTTCGCTATGACCCGGCTCTAGCACCTGCGATTACGGTGGGGGTTCGGCGCGACCCGCCTCTAGCTCCTGCGATTACGGAGGGTCTGTGGCTTTCGTCGAGAGTGCTCTGTCGGCGCCGTATGCGGCCTTCGTCGAGAGTGCTCTTTTGACGATGTCTGCGGCCTTCGTCGAGAGTGCTCTGTTGCCGCTGTCTGCGGCCTTCGTCGAGAGTACTCTGTCGGAGAGTCCTCGACTTCCGTCGAGGACTCTCCGCTGTCCGCGGTCTCCTGGGAGCATCTCCTGTCTCCTGCCTTCGCGAGGCACGGGGACTGTGGTCAGGTGCAGAGGACCGTCCGCAGTTGGGACTGTGCTTTGGCGCCTTCCTAATGGTCGGCCTCCAAGTCTTCGTGACTCCTGTTGTCGTCTTGTCGGACCATCTTCAGGTCTTCTTTTCTCCTGTAGTCGTCTTGTCGGGCGACCTCCAAGTCTTCGTCCTCCTGTCGTCGTCTTGTCGGCCGACCTCCAGCTCTTCGTGCCACCTTTCGTCGTCCTGTCGAACGACCTCCAGATCTTCGTGCCTCCTGTCGTCATCCTATCGGATGTCCTCCAGATCTTTGTGCCTCCTGTGGTCCTCCGGAGCTTCGGGCATTCCGTTGCTCTCCGGGACGCCCTCCAGAGCTTTGTGCCTTCCGTCGTCCTCTGGGACGTCCTCCGGAGCTTTGTGCCTTCCGTCGCCCTCCGGGACGTCCTCCGGAGCTTCGTGCCTTCCATTACCCCCCTGGAATGTCCTCCGGAGTTTTGTGTATTTTGTTGTCCTCCGGGACGCCCTCAGGAGCTTCTGAGCTTCCTGGACGGCCTTCGCTGGACTCTCGCCGTCCTCCTGGACGGCCTTCGCTGGACTCTCGCCGTCCTCCTGGACGGCCTTTGCTGGACGGCCTTTGCTGGACGGCCTTCGCTGGACTGTTTTCGTCTTCTGGACTGCCTTCGGTGGACTATGTCCTTTAGTTGTTTTCTGTTGGTTTTGGTTCTGTTATTTGTTTTGGTAATTTTTCCGCTCGTTGTGGGTTGTTGTTTTTTTGGTTGATTTTGGCAAATTTGTGTTTTTTGTTCTTGGGGTTTTTGTTGCTCTAACCCTCCTTTTGAGGCCATCCCCTCCTCCCACCGGTCTTGTTTTTTTTTCTTGTGCCGTTTTTGGTGTCTGGTATCCGCCGTGGGGGGGGGGATACTGTTATGATCTGTGTTTTTGGTTTGGTTCAGTTCATCATAATAGTCTTGTTTTATTATTATTATTATTGTCATTATTTATATTAGTTATTGTTTTCTTTATGTTATTTTCAAGTTTGGCTGAGTCTTTGTTTTTGTTTGTGTTCTCTAGTTTTTTTCCATCGCTCTCTGCTCTCTCTTTCTCCCTGTGTGTGTGGGTTCCCTCATCTGTTTTCAATCATCATTCACATCCGTTCTCAATCTTCTAATCATCATCTCCACCACTCCACCTCCTGCTCCTCAGTATTTAAGCTTGGTTAATTAATTCACTCACTGCTGGATCGTCTGCTTCCCTCCTCGTCTCTCCGCGCCTTCTCTTGCCAGTTCCTCCAGGTCTCCCACTAAGCCTTCTCCTCTTGCTCGCTGATTCTCTGTGCTGGTTCTTTTCCCTCCATTATTCTCCTCTGGTCCCGTTCTTGCATTACTTTGGTTTTTTGTTTTCTTGTAGTCTCCGGTTTCACGTGCTCCCTCCCCCATCCTTTAGTTTATTTCCTTTATTGGTTCCTTGTTCTTTTGTCCTTAGTTTAATCAGTTATTTCCTCTGTAGTTTAGCTCCTTGTTGCCTCTGGTGCCCCTAGTTTTTATTAGTTTGTTTGTTTGTTTATATTATTTAGTTCTTTCACGCTCCATTGTTCCTGTGTTCAGCTTTATTTATTCCGGTTGTGTACTTTTTAGTTTTTGTTTCCGCGTCAGCCCCAATCAGTTCCGTTTCACCTTCTCTGTTTATTTACGTTAAGCTCCGGGTTATTCCTGTTCCGTTTCCGCTTTGCCCTTGTTCCTGTTTATGTTCATTATTCTTCCCCACAATAAACTATTTATTTTCTCATTCTACCTCTCCTCGAGTCATTTGATCGCAATACCTGACACTTTATTTAGGAAGAACACAGCTCTTGTTCTTTTTCATCAGAAGAAAAATAAAACCAGAGAAATATAATTACTTTAATGTGAAGTGGTAGTCCATAAAATATAACCAAGTATTGGTAAAGCCAATAAATGTAAATTTGTTACTTACATATTACCCTTATAAGGTTAAGAAAATCCTGATTCATAATTCAATAGTTTTTATTGCTTATACATTTGATTAATTATGACAGCTGTTCAAAACAATATACCTGTATCTACACATTATGGTCACAGTTGGGTATGTCCATCCACTTTTTATCAAAAGCTTTACTTCTATTTATTATTTTAATTTTTTTTCAGAAGACTGATTTTCAAATGTTTCTGAACATATATAAAGGGTAGATGATTCCCCTGCTGTTTCATGTCAAATGTAATCATCACTGATACAGAATTGATGCAGAAGAATATATAATAGTGTGGTTGTGATAAAAACTTATTTATAGCTCTTTTCATGTGAATGTATCCTGGTCTGGTAACAGGCACTAGCGAAACAAAGATTAAATATGTTTTTTTCAAATTACAATCACTTGTTTCAGCTAATTACTTCAATATATTATGGGGGGGAATTTTTAAATGAGCTGCAATAGACTGATCTTATGCCATTTTGTCTATTTAAATAGACAACACAAGGAGAAATAAAAGTAATATGAGTTATAAAGAGGATAATAGCTTTCTAGTTTTGTCCATAATGGTAACCAGTTTTGCCCTTACAACACCTAATGTCATAAAATATGACAGCAATTTTCAGTCAGACCTAACAGCATACTTCAATTTTGGGTAAAAATAAGGGGAGACAAAAAAAAGGAAAAAAGATGAGCAGAATGTAAATAGGTAGAGACACTCTTTCATGAGTAGGTCAAAAATAACCCACAATCACTGTATTTTGTTGACATTTTTGGTCGCAGGTAGCTTATTTGTAAAGTAATTTGTATTATAATTGTGTCCACACAAGAATAATGAAGGAGGAAGTTCTTAGCAGTGTCCGGCATGCATGACCATATGATAATCCAGTTTGTGAGTTGTTTACAGTAATGCCAAATGTGGAAAAACAAGAGATTTTCAGACTTATTTTAAACTATTTATCTCTCTTCATTGGTGGCCACGCTTACTTGCCAGAGGCTGTAGTGCAGCAGAGAGAACAGAGGAGGTGGGCAAGGTGGAAGGAGTGTGTGCACATGCATCTTTGTTTTTCAGAGAATATCTGACACATTTTATACGGTCAGGACAAAGTGACAATTCTAACAAATATGAAAATATATGTATATATATTTTTTGAATAAAATCTACCTACTTTGATGTTTGTGTTAGTGTAAATGTCTATACTGTGCTGTAAAATTCAAGTGGGATCTAATCAATATTTAGAGTCAATGGCTTTTCAAGGATATTTATAAAATAATGAATAGTTTGAAAAAATAAAGCAGGGAAAAAGGTTTTCTGCCAGCTGGCTGACAACTTCAGTTACACATCTCTAACAATGAATCATTAGGGTTAGGAGGTACCCAATTCATCGGCATTAATAAATATTTATTACCTTCCTCTTCTCCAAGAGATTATTCTTTACATTGCATTTCCTTAAGGGCTGCTGGATGTAAGTATGCAGCAGTAAGCAAAGTAAGGAGTAAGAATAACATTGTTATATGGTAAAACACAAACAATTACTGAACTGAATCATATATTTGACCTAGTAGTCTTTGTTGCTTGGCCAGATCTGGCACCTCATTCACTTTGGTTTGCACAGGTTATTTCTTTCCTTTGATTAAATGTTGGCTCTCATCACCACACACCTTCCTATTGCTTCAACAATCTTAGCTCATTTGAGAGCTTTGTGTGGGAGAGTTGTCATGTTTTAGCTAAAGTAATCTTGGAAAAAATAAATAAAATTGTGAAAAAAAGTTATTTCTGATTCAAGTATGCATCTAAGGGAATCAAACTTTTCACACTGAACAGAAGTTAACTGCATCTGCCAAAATTAAGACAATATTGCAATAAAAAGTGACCAACTTTATGAGTTTTAAAAAGACAACCAAAATGCAGGATGAAAATTTGCTGTGTGAAGGCTCTGAGAGTAAGTGAATGATTGTCAGGTGGAACAGTGACAAGACGCAGTCTGCTGCTTCTGCTTAGGAGTAATCAATGGGGACAGATAAGAACTCTCTGGTTTAAAACAGGAGGAAGAATGAAAGGGCAAGAGAGAGAGATAGAGAGAGAGAGAGAGGGAGAGTAAGCAGAAAACTGGTGGGAGGAAACTGGCACAGTATAATATGTAAAATAAGGAAAAAATAATCATTAACACACATTTGAATAATCAGCTTTCAGTTTTTCTGGCTGCTCTCCTCAATGCAAAAAAATAAGGAGCAGCTGGCGACTCATCAAGTAGATGCAGCCGAGTTTGTGCAATCCAGGCACAATCAAAAAGTGACGGCTTTGGGTCTCATCGGCATTCACAGTTTTCAAAAGAAAAGAAACTTGCAAAACTGTAAGATGTGTTGCGTCATCTACTTATGCCACTTGATTCATTATCCTATGCACAACGTTATGCCTAGCTGTGACAAATATTATTTAATTACAAAAAAAAATAAGTTTTAATTAACATCAAGACAGATGGTATAGAATGAGTGTTTTATTAATGTATGTTTAGTTTAGTGTGTCAAGATAAGAAAAAAAATCATTTTTTCATTCCCAGTTAGATATTTATAATCGTGATCCTCTTCAAAAAAGTTAAAAATCAAACTATGACAAACAATCCGATGTTGCTACTGTCTTTATTTTTTTCGGGCGAAGCCTATTCAATTAAACATTCTATTCAAAATACTTAATTTATCGCAAAGGAAATCTGAAGGGTGTCACTCCTGTTATTGAACTCCAACCCCTTACTGGCTACAGGGTCAAGCTTGTGCATGAGATGGGTTAAATTTTCAAAAGCAGTGACTAAAATATGTGTAATACGTAACAGAAAACGATTAGTCAGCCATCAAAACAGTCCAAAACAGTCTGTACGCATCTCAAATCTTGTGTTCACTACTCGTCAGCCACAGTCAGCAAACAACAGTAAAACGCTAAAACTCGCTGTACTTAATGTCAGATCTTTGGCTGGGAAAACCTTTCTGATTAAAGATTTGATATCGTCTCATAACCTTGATTTTATGTTTTTAACCGAGACATAGCTTGATAAAAACACAGCTGATACAGTCCTGATTGAAGCTAGTCCACCTCACTTCAATTTTTTATCTGAAACACGTCAAAACCAGAGGGGTGGGGGGGTTTGTGCCATATTCAGGGACAATATACGCATCCATAAATTAGCATTTGGGGTCTTTTCATCATTTGAGTATGTATCATTCAAAATGGATACAAAACAATCTTCCATTCTTTGTATTACCATCTACAAACCTACAAAGAACTGTTTTTTTGATGATTTTACTGAACTACTTTCAATTGTATGCACAAATTTTGACTGTTTGGTCATAACAGGGGACCTGAATGTGCCCAAGGTAAACAATGTAAAGAACTCACTGCTGTCCTTGAGATGTTTGGTCTAACTCAGCGTGTGAACAAGCCTACACACAACAGAGGACACACTCTAGATGTGCTTATCTCAAAGGGTGTTGTTATTTTAAATGTGGGTGTTGTGGATGTCGTTTTGTCTGATCATTTTTGTGTTTTCTTTCACCTTTCTGCTACACCCAAGCCAGCAGCTGGCCCTACAGTTACTCAAGGAAGACTTATTGATGACAACACAGGGATTCAGTTTTTGGAAATGATTAGGTTTGAAAATGCTCCGAGTTCTAATGTTTATGATATGTTAAACACTTACACATCAAGTGTCTTGAAGGTTATGGATGCCATGTCTCCTGTCAGGGTTAAAATGGTTAAAAGTACACAAAAGGCACCATGGAGAAAAGAGGTCTCGGTCAGGGCACAGAAAAGGGAGTGCCGGAGAGCCAAACGGAAATGGCGTATGTCAAAGCTCCAAATTAATTTTGAAATCTACAAAGAAAAGTTGTGTGTGTTCAACCAGACATTTCGTAGAACCAGAGAGAGCTATTTTTCAGAAATCATAAAAAACTGCAAAAACAACTCTGGTGTCCTATTAGTCAATATATCACTTCAGACTGGAATATTCCCAATGGCCTTGAACACTGCTCTTATTAAGCCTCTCCTAAAGAAGAACAGTGTGGATGCCACAGTACTGAACAACTACCGGCCCATATCAAACCTGCAATTCTTAGGAAAAGTGCTGGAAAAATGTGTATACTGCTTTAGGCACTGAGACCGTTCTTATCAAGGTGACAAACGATATCCGCCTAAACTCAGATGCAGGCAAAGTCTCTGTCCTAGTTCTGCTGGACTTGACCGCCGCCTTTGATACAGTTGACCATGTGATTTTATTACAGAGGTTAAAAGACTGGGTGGGAATCACTAGTATGGCTCTAAACTGGTTCAAGTCCGACCTTGAGGACAGGTGTTACTTTGTTCAAATTGGGAACTGCGTCTCTGACCGAATGGGTGTAACCTGTGGGGTTCCCCATGGGTCGATCCTGGGACCCATTTTATTCAATCTGTACATGCTTCCATTGGGCCAGGTAATACGCAGCCATGATGTGTCCTACCACAACTATGCTGATGACACTCAGATCTGAAATCATTGTCTGTGGCCCACAGAAACAAAGAGAAAGTGTCATCAGTTACCTTCTGACGCTTTCCCTGGAACCTAAACATCAGGTCAAAAATCTTGGGGTAATACTTGATTCTGAGCTGAACTTCAACAGTCACATTAAATCAGTAACATCAGCAGCCTTTTACCATCTTAAAAACATTGCCAGAATCAAAGAAATAGTCTCTAAACCAGACCTAGAAAGACTTATCCATGCTTTTATCTCTAGCAGGTTAGACTACTGTAACGGCCTGCTCACTGGGCTTTCTAAACAGGCCTTAAGACAGCTTCAGAACATCCAGAATGCTGCTGCTCAAGTTCTGACAAAAAACAGAATATATGACCACATTAGTCCAGTGCTCAAGTCTCCACACTGGCTTCCTGTCACTCAAAGAATAGACTTTAAAACAGCCTTTCTTGTGTACAAATCTCTTCATGGTTTAGCCCCAAAGTATATATCTGACATGTTAGAGCCATTTGAACCAGCCAGGACTCTGAGAACCTCAGGTAGTGTCCTCCTGCTGATGCCCAGAGTCAGGACCAAACAAGGGCAGGCTTCATTCCAGTTTTATGCTCCTAAAATCTGGAACAGTCTTACTGAAGAGGTGAGACAGGTTTCAACTCTGCCGTTGTTTAAATCCAGGCTGAAAACAGCCTTATTTAACTGTGCATATAGCAACTGATAATATTATTACTATTATTATTATTTTATTTTTATTTAATTTCTTTTAAATTTAAAGCTGATTTTATTGTTTCATTGTCTGGTCTTTTTTCCTATGTAAAGCATTTGAATTGCCTCGCCTAATAGAAAAATAAAACTGCAGTGTCAACCGCTCAACACATAGATGGAAACACTAAGACAGTTTTTAGCCAAATATAGCGGAATTAAACAAGTTTCGTCAAAAATGTCACAATTGGTGGAAATAATCTTGGATCTACCACAGAATATCACATCAACAGTATTCCTTACCCTAAACTGAGTGTAGCAGCCAAGTTAAATTGAATGGTGCTCCTGAATTGGCTGCTTTTCAAACAGCTGCCAAGAGCATGTCAAGTATTATTGCAATCTATTCAATCTGCATATTCTGTAAAATTATTTGCAGTGCATAACTTTTCGCAAATTTGGACATACCACATATATGGAATAGATTATTCATAAACAAGTTAGTAGATGTGTCCTGTATACACCAGTACTGTGTGGCGGTTCAGGAAAATTTTCCACAATAGCCTATGGGAGGTTAAATAATTTGTGGTCATTTCTTTTTAATCCACAGGTTTTGATGTAGGTTATTGAGTTTGATTTGTAGCAGGAATTTTGTTTAGTCCCTTCAGTCGGTTTCCCTTAAACCCACGGTTTCTCCATATTATTTCCACATAATCATTTTATCCTGGTTCCCACACTGATACTACTTATTTTCTCAAAGTTTTCATCTGAACCTGCAGCCTTTACACCTGTGCGCAATGTTGCTTCCCTGCCAGTTTGTCATGGGGTATTTACAAACTGTATATAGCAGTACGTTATAACATGCCCTGAGCATTTAGCTTCAAATTCCATTGCACTCTTGTATTATTTAGTGAGTTTTGAAATTTTGTTTTGTCAGCCCTGAACACCTTTTATTAGATCAATCCGTCCTCTTGACCTAACGCCAGCCTGCAGTTGGATGCCCTTTACCATAAAAGACTGACCAATGCCTAAGATGACTTGTCTTGGAGCTTTAAGACAAATTTAGAAAAATGGTTACCAGTTAAATTATACGTTATCACGATTGACAATCAGTTAACTTGGCTTTCTTATAGTTAATTTTACTATACAGAATTTATTTATATAAATAAAGACAAATGAAGTCTAATTTATTGTTCCTTTTTAAGTAAACTTAATTGGGATACGGTCAATGGTGTTGATCAATTTAGTTTACATAGTTTATATTGTGATCTAAATGTTGATGGTATGAGTTTGCTTTTTTAAGTATCACCATAGAATTCAGTTCTGTCTGCAGGTTAAGTTCGCAATACACAAATCCCACAGTTTTATAGAGATTATAAAAGGGATGAGCAATTCAGAACAGAAGCCATTAAATGCAACCTGCCCCCACCAAGCAAATCCCAGCAGTAGATATAGATCTGTGAGACAGTCAGAGATCAGAAAGGTAAGCAACACCAATAGAAAAACAAGATTCTACAACATACAAAAAATTAGCTGCCTAGCCCATAAGTATTACATTATTTGGCGAGCTAGTCAGGAGTCTGATACTGTAAATGTTTCGGTGAATGTATTTTGTATTGAAATATGGATTTCTTTGACCAAATTGGTATCAATGTTGCTAATTCTGTCATCATTAACTCAAGCAGATGATGAGATAATCAATCATTTACGTGGTTATGGTGGAATTAAGGTTTTTACTTTTACAGCACGTGAGAGTCCATTTTATAAAAAACTGACAGTTGAATTCATTAATTCTGCAGATTTAGAAAAGCTAAAATCACTTTTACCGTATGTTTATCCAATTCAGGTTGCAGAAGATATTTGTTGGTAATTACTTTCAAAAGAGTGCCCAGCCACAGCCACAGTGGATACAACCGTACCTCCCAATTACCTCCATGAACTGAAATGTATTTCCCACCAGAGTGGACAATCATTTGATGGTGTTTTGAGAGGAGTTTTTGAACAAATAAGTGCTAATTTAGGAATAGTAGCTACCGGAGGGGAGCCTTATGAGGGTGATAAAGGGGATGGTGATGAGGAGGATATTGTTGAAATACCTACCACTGAAATGGAGTCTAGTCAGACTCAGCCACCTACTCTTCCCTCAAAACAATCAGATCAGTCCACCACCTACCAGCAGGGACCCCAACATCAACCAAATCCAGCTACAAATGTGGGGCAGAGAATTTCCCTTTGGTGAATGTTCTGAACCCTCCTGGGGTCGAAAGGGGTTGTAGTCGAACACATTGTGCGCAGAGATGATGTAAATCTTCAAACTCTGTCTTCATTTAGACTACGCACCTTTTCAGGAAGACTTCCAAAACCTCGGCATGAAGCAGATTATGAATCCTGTAGGTCTCAAATAGAACTTTTAAATGCAGATCCAAGTCTTGCACCTTTACATGTTACAAGGCGCATCTTGGAGGGTTTACTCCCTCTAGTTGCTGACCTAGTGAAGGTTTTGGGGCCTTATGCCCTGCCTGCAGCATTTTTGCAGGTACTTGATTCTGCATATGCCACTGTCGAGGACGAAGAAGAGTTGTTTTCAAAATTTTTAAATACGATTCAGGACCATGGGGAACAACCATATTCTTATCTGCAGAGACTTAAGTTGGCTCTCAGAACAGTACTGAAGCGTGGTGGGATTCCATCAACTGAAATGGACAAACATTTGTTAAAACAATTAGGTAGAAGCTGCTGGGATAACAGCATGATAAACAAACTCCAGTTAGAAAAGAAAAATAGTAGTAGGTCTAAGGGGTAGGGGAGGGCTGTAGTATGCTGCAGATTTGCAAGATTTTGTGAGACTTCCGGCAAAAATTTCAAAAATATGGCGCACATCTGATGCGACAAACATTTAATTTATACTTTGCCAGCTTTATTTAGGAGTTAGGAAAAATTATCAACAAAAAAGTATAACTCCTGAAGCTTTCTGGAGGACAGTGAGGAAGACATTGAGTGCCTACTGGACTATTGACAAGTGCTTCGAGAGAATCGTCATGGGGAAATCCAGCGAGACTCCCGCATCCAGAGAAACGCCGTCAACTCCAGCCTGGAAGGAAACAGAAGATGTACTTATATCTATCGACAATAAACTTTCCAGCCTTGACGCCCGTCTATCCCTGGTGGAGGTTTTACACAGGGAGTTCCAGGCCTTACGGGAGTCGCTGAGGTTCAGCGAGCAGCAGGTGCAGTCGCTGGCTGTGGAGAATGCCACCCTGAGAGAGTCTATAAAATCCCTCACTGAGGTAATGAGACGGATCTCAGAAGAAAATACAAAAATCTAAGAAAATATGATTGATCTGCAAGCCCGGAGTATGAGGGACAACCTGGTGTTTTCTGGAATCCCCGAGCAGGCGGAGGAGGACCCAGAGGCAGTAATTAAGGACTTTATTCAGAAGCTGTTGAAATTACCAGAGGACACAGTTAAAAACATCACATTTGATAGAGTTCATCGCTTGGGTGCAAAGAGACAGGATGACAGCAGACCGAGACCCATTGTGGCCTAATTCGAGCGCTTCAAGCAGAAGGAGCAGGTGAAGACCCGCGGCAGGAAGCTGAGAGGAATGGACTTCAGCGTGAATGACCAGTTTCCCAGAGAGATCCTGGACAGACGCCGAGTCCTTTTTCCCATTCGAAAGAAGTTCATTGAAGGAAGTTTCCGTGCTGTCATCTCCGTGGATAAATTATTCATAAATGGGCAACAGTACCGTGACCAGACCGTCACTCCCTGGCTGTATTAACTTCAGGTGATCTGCATCCACACATCATATATGTTAAATTTAAATGTAGTTTATATAATAAGTTAAAGAAAGTTCTGATAAAATATATAAAATAATAGTTTAAATCATTGCCCGTATTGTTGGTTGTTTTGTTTGTTTTTTGATGTCTTTTCTTTTTTCTTTTCTCATTTTCTTGCACTGTTTTCTTGTTTTTTTCTAAGTCCACAATTAGCTGCGTTAACATTATAGTACAGTGGGATATTGTTTATGTACATGCTATCACACACTGTCGCTCACAGCGTAGGAAGGACACGGACGCGCATATAGCCGGCGGCACACTGGAGCGGTGCACACAGTAACACAAAGTATATTTACACACGCGTACATCTACGTATTTGTGACACATAAATATGAAGCATACAGGGCACACACACGCACACAAGCATCACACACTGGGTTACGCGTGCACACAATGGTGCACACGTTTTTGTCAATAAGCATCCAAAACCCACGGTACTAATATGAGCATTTTTGGGTTAAGGTTTGTTACATGGAATGTTCGTGGAGCTGGGACAAGAGAGAAGAGATTGAAAATCCATAATCGATTAAAGGATCTACATGCGGATGTTGTTTTACTACAGGAAACTCATGTACCAAACACAACAGCTGATGTTTTGTCCACAGCTCTGTTTCCTCACGTATTTGCAGCTGGATACAACTGTAGACAAAGAGGCATAGTTATTTTGAATTACAGAAATGTGATTTTTAATCTCAACAGTAGCAATGCAGACCCAGAAGGCAGATTTATGATAATTAATATACTTA
>JAVLVB010000283.1:60811-75615 GCA_032876305.1 Orestias chungarensis
GACAACACAAGCCATTGTTTCTGCCTGCTGATTCCAGAGGAGTGAATGCTGCAAGTCAAAGACTCGATGCAATCTGCTGGGGTTCCTTAGATTGGAAACTTTTTCAAATTGATTTGTTAGAATGTATCTTTGATTTTAATTGATTTTCTGTGAAGTGCCTTGAGACGACACCTATTGTAAATTGGCGCTATATAAATAAACTGATTCTTGATTCTTCTTGATATATATATATATATATATATATATATATATATAAACTTTGTTAGAGTTAGAGCATATTCCAAACTAATACTTTTTCCAATATCTCCTGGAAGGGTTGTTACATAAGATAACTGCTGAACTGCTTTCATAAGCTTTTATATGATACAATATGCAATAACTTGCAGTTACCCTATAGTCTTATGGCCTCAGTGAAATAGTCTTTTTTCTACTAGCAAACAAAGTTTTTCAGGTCCTCATTTGAGAGACTGCTTCAGTAGGAGTCCATTTAGTTCATTTGCCTGCACACACTACAATATAGAAGGGTTGAGCAGTTTCATGTTTTAAAATTGCTGCAGAAGTTTTTTTTTTTGTCTGACACATGTTGTTGCTGTTCCTTACAGTATCTAAAATCTCAAATAGTGTGAAGCCTGGGTCCGTCTCGGCCTCTGAGAAGCAAATTATTTTTAAAAGGTCAGCTGAGGCCCGAACAACATTATTTGATAGCTGTACAATGTCAGCAAATGGGCAAACTCATACTAGTTTGTGAAGAAATACACAGCCTGGCGCTGCTAAACTTTATTAAGTCCTCTGAGCATTCTCTCTATAAATTGCCTTCCAATCAAATGTGCCTTGAATGATAATTTTCAAAAACTTCCGTCACATAAATGATGTGAGTACTACTTATGTAATGTGACCGCAAAAAAGATGTTGCATGGGTTTTAAGATATTGCCTGAAAAAAAAAGAAAAATCTTTAATGTTATTTGGGTAAAATTCTGCTTTTAGGAGGTGAAGGTGGCTCGGCAGGTGGGATTAGCCAATTGTGGTTACCATCACCAGTGTGTAAATGGGTGAATAAATGTTGTGTAAAGCGCTTTGGGGGTCGTGAGACTTGAGAATGCACTATACATGTACATTTACCATTTATGTCAACATAATTTAAATGAAAAAGAAACTGATGAAATCATGTGATAGTTCAGTGTTCATCCTATGAAGCCGATGTCTAACCTGCAAGCAATACACTCCTAACACCACAAAATAAGAAGGCCAGCAGGACTCCTACTCGGTACCAGATTGACCATTTTCGTAAAATTCATAGCCATTGCTTTGTTGACAAAGCGATTTTTGGAAACCTGAAACATATCCATATCCCTTTTGTCATGTTTTCACAATTTTATGTATTAAAAATGTTATGACAGTCTAATTCTAACCCAGTACAAATGCAGTGAAAATAATAAAACTCTTTCCTTTTGCTGTGAATTTACAAAAAAATAAGCTTTTATTGATATAACTGTAATTTTTCAAGTATGATATTTTAGATTTTTGATTAGAGGAAGTCAAGTGGAGTTGTTCATTTTGAAACACTGTGAAGTAGCTTTTAAATGATGTGCGGATAAGGTCTGAAACGGATGTTAACATTAACATCATAAGCAGCAAATAGTTGGATAGCTGAGCTTTTCTCAGTCTTTTCTCCTGTCACCTTCTTACCAGTTGTTGTTTTTTTTAAACACAGAAATGCTACCAAGGAATTTATAAATGCTCCTTCAAAATAGGTATCCAAGACAACGACACAAAAAAAGTTTCAAGTTTATCACTTCCTACTACTCTATAGCCTTTACTTCCAAAAATCATTTAAACTTTACCAGACAAAATCACACACTCACAAGACTCTCAAGGCAGGGGAGTAGGGATACTTTGCTGTTTTATTTTGTTGAGATGTTGTGATACAAGATCTCCTCAAACACCTATAAAAGCATCACCAACAAGAGATTTTCCTTTCATGTATTTTATATTTACACTTTTGTTAGTGTACAAGTTGTATTTATATAAAAAGATGTAAAAAATATATAAAGGTAGTTCTGATTAGCTGAAAATCCCAACATCATGTGATGGACAGCTCTGATCAAAGTGACAAACGACATCCGCCTGAACTCAGATACAGGCAAAGTCTCTGTCCTAGTTCTGCTGGATGTGACCGCCACCTTTGATACATGTCATTTTATTACAGAGGTTAAAAGACTGTGTTGTAATCACTGGTATCGCTTTCAACTGCTTCAAGTCCTACCTTGACGACAGGTGTTACTTTGTTCAAATTGGGAACTTATTTAACTGTGCATATAGCAACTGAGAATATTATTACTATTATTATTATTATTATTTTATTTTATTTCTTTTAAATTCAAAGTCGATTTTAGCCTTATTTAACTGTGCATATAGCAACTGAGAATATTATTACTATTATTATTATTTTATTTTATTTCTTTTAAATTCAAATTTGGTTTTATTGTTTCATTTTCTGCTCTTTTTCCCTATGTAAAGCACTTTGAATTGTCTTGTACACGAAAATGTGCTGTACAAATAAACTGTCCTTGCCTTGCCTTGCCTACCAGAATGTATAAAACAAATGTAAGCTTCATGTGTTTAGATCGGAACATACTTTGCCTATTTTAAATTGATGTTTTTCTCTCCTTTCTTTTCTAAGAATCATGAGTCCGCCTACATATATACATATACATATATTTTAAAATTCACACAAACTAACAATGCAGTGATCTTCCAATTTTGTTTATCTGATCTGTATAAAATCATGATGTGAAAACTACACGTTCCCACAAAACGCCACTTCCCTCTCATTTTTAACAATATTGTGTGTAACTATTATCCCTCTGGGCAACACCAGATGCTGAGTGTGAATTTGAATTACTTGCAAGTAGAATACTTCTCATACAGCCCAAATTTGAAGCTGAAGTGAGGGATAAATGTCCTTCTGGAACAAAACCTTCTTTTTGTGCAAGTCAGGCATAGTTTCTGTTATTCTTATATTTGATTTCTTCTTTAATATTCTGAGTAGTGTTTTTATCACTCAGGTGATAAATCATACCTGAACTTTATTAGGGAATACTGTCAAGTTTATAGAATTACTTGTCACATATTCATAATTTGTCTCCTTAGATGGCATCACTATCTACACACAAAATTGGGTTGCATTAAAAGACCTCAGCTGTGCAACCTGTGAACGTAAACCTTAAAATCCTTTTATATTAAACTAAAATGAGTGTTTTCAATGTTAATGATAAAATGTCTGTCATGTCATCACAAGATGTTCAGCATGTACTGTTCATGTAGGGCAGGTTAATGTGGAAAATAACATCACATCCATGCTTTTTAACACCCCTGTAAAAAATGTCAAAAATCCTAACTGAAATTAATTAATTTTTTCTTGCACCAGCTGTATTATCTAATAAGGGGATAAGTCAAAAGAAAGTGCTATAACAAAATTATTTAACAGCGACAAACAAGACTTTGAAGACAAGATCATTTTTAATTCATTTACATGAACAGAAATCTATTATGTGTATAGCATTTGTGTGTTTTGAGTTTGACACCAGTTGGTAGGAAACAACTTCTTCTACGACGGGGATGCCAGAGCCTGAACACAGAAGGATCTGCTGTGTGCCGTCAGAGTTTCCCTCATGGGGTGGGAAATCTTGTCTAAGAGGAATGACAGTCTCGCCACATTACTCTATATTAATCATATATATTTATTACACATAAAGGGGACTGTATGAGTGTGAACAAACTTTTTAACTCCAGTTTTTACCCCTTCCTAAATCGTATTTTTTTAGCTCATTTTAGTCTGCCTATTGTCCTAATACTGTGGAGATTTTTCCTGACATTGAATTTTGGGTAAAACTAGCCTAAAACGTTTATCTTAAAGGGGCAGGTGATTATTATATATATTTTCCAGGCCTTCAGAGGCATTTTCTTTGTAGCGTAGTCAAGTAACGACTATGGTGTTATCAAAATGCCTTGTATATCAAAAATGAAGAAATTTGGCTTTGAATTATAACTGTATCTCACACCTTAAAATTGGTCATTGTCTCTTCAAAAAGCTCTTATCCTTGCAAACATTACCTCTTCAGCAAGTCATTACAACACATTTTTGTATGCCAGCCATCGATCCAATTTATAACTGTTCTTACGAGTATCTGATTTTTTTACATAAAAAAGCCACGTTTTAGTAATATTGTTTTTTGGAAAATGAGCACTCAGTATAATGTCTACCAACTGTTTCACATGGAGCAGGAGATTCTGTGGGGCCAAAGCTAGTCTGGGGAGGGAATTTCTAAGCAGGAGTAAATATTTAGGGCATCTGAGAAAACATGCATAACCGGAATATACTTGGAAGAAACACACTGGGTATGTTTTTTGATCAAGTTAAGATATGGCATGATAAAAAGTTAAAAAAGTTATTTTTTTATTGTTTCACCTGTCCTTTGAAAGATCACAAAAGTGTTTTACCTTTTAATTTTAGGATTTAAACAAAACAATTAGAATTAGTGTTTGTATATTTTGTGCTTCCTAAATAAAGCACACTTTGTTTGAATAATCAATAGACTCCCTGAATTTGTGTAATTTAGTTGATTCTTCATAAATAAATCATAAATTGTGATTGATATAAGCAATAGGTGTCAGGGTGAGTTCTTTAGTGCGTTTCACAGGTTGTCCCCGGGGGGTCATCTGAGCTCTCTCTGACCAACTTCTCTACCAGCTCACCTGCCAGGTGCATTGAGTTAAGGGCATTAGCTGAGCAGTACAAGAGGAGCGCTGGACTAACTACTCAGTGCCTGAGTATTAGTTGCTTATGGTAACCTTTGGCCCTCTGTGCCGATCTCTAGTGTTACTGCTCTCAAGTTTTTGATGTCTCTAGTTTCATCAGTTTGTAGTTTAGTTTCCTACGTCTCGAATTCTCCAGTTTAGCAGTTATTTATTTGATACTTTGTTTTCTTTTTGTACCCTCACCGTCTCCTGTGCTCCCCCCCAGGTTACAACCATCTCAGTGCTCACTCAGTTTCAAGATTCTCACCGGTCATACAAACTTACTGGCTACGCTCGGTCTGCTCGCTCCTACAACTCCATCTGCTGTGCTCACCCCCTGGACAACCTTCCACCTGCATCTGCCTAAAGGACTCACGATTCACTCCTCCTGGCGTCAACCTTCCATCACCAAGTAAGACCATTCCACATTGCTTCACCTTCTACCTACATCACCTCACCTGTTTACTTACCCCTCAGTGGTCTCCCGTCTCCCACGTCGTTCCCGTCCTCCACAGATGTTCCCCGCTGATCTGTTCTGTGTCTGCTGTCTCTGGTTCCCTGCCGTGCTCGCCATCAAAGTTCCTGGATTCATTCACTCCCCACCTTTCAATAAACTCATATTATTGTACTCTTGAGAGTCTTGTAATTTATGTGGATCCGAAGCTTAAATACTATAACAGAATACTCAGGCCAAGCAGACCCACAAGAGGCTCTTAGGAGGATTATTACTCACCAATCAGCCATACTACACTCCCACGAGTCCTCCTTTCCCTCTCCGAACAGCAAGCAACAACAAATCAAACTCTGGAAAATTTAACTCACCTTCTTCAAAACCTGGTTCCCAGAGCTTCAGACATTTGCCCCCCTCCATATGAGGGGCTGAGTTCGCCAAAGAGTTTTGTGTTATTTCAGCCTGCCTTAAATGGGACCCTGATCCCTAAAAAGTACGTTTTTTTTCACTCGCTAAATGATTCGTTACAGTACCAGTTACCGCTATTTGATGAACCCGCTTCATTGGATGAATATATATCTTCAGCTCGTGTCGATGGTCGTCTGATGGTTGCCACCTGAAGCAAAACCCTGCTGAAAAGACATAGACAAGAAGAAACTGTGTTTTGTTTAGCCAAGATTAAAACTAATAGAAGAAAAGTAAAAAGATATCCTTCAAGTCTGAACAATTACTGTATATGTGAACGCACCAAATAAATACACAGTGATAAGATGTGCAATGGATATTTTGTCTTTGACATTAAATCTTGCTACTTTGAAAATTACTCATACAATTTGTGACCATTTCTACCAAAGTTAGACAACTAATTTAGGACGACAAATAAAAGGGACCTAAGTATGGACTTAAGTATCCCTCAAAATACACATGCATATAGGGACAGAGGAGAGGAAAAACTCACCTTGCCGCTTGTACTAACCTCCAGCAGATGCTCTTGTTCAGCAGAAGCGGCCATCTGCCATGACCAACTGACGGTTTAAAAAGACAGAAAACACAAAAATGAAGCAGATAAAGAAAGATCTAGCAGGGGATGGAGAATGTTGAGGTGCCAGCAGCATCTTCCAAGACAACACTGTATAACTATTCAGCACAACACAACTTGTAAAAATGTCTGAATGGGTCATTTACAATGGGTTACAATGCATCTGATTTTCCACTTTCTTTGTATTGTCTATATGTATATAAATGAAATGAAGTGAAATTTAAAATTTAAGTTTCAGAGGGATTTTGAATTTTTTGTTGTCCTGACAGTTGCCCCTCACCCAAAGAGGCTAAAAGACTGTCATCCACTCTGATTTCATGTGCAAAACACCTTGGGGGAAAAAAAATAGATATATTTTTGAAGAAAATTGTTACCGACAGACAGAGTTTTCACATATTTGTATTGAAAACTCCATTATTACCATAGGCTTTTATTTTTAATCAACAATCTTTACATCCTGTAACATCCAATATGTTTTCTAAACTTAAAATCTTCACATGTGTATAATCATTGGCATGGATTACAATATAATTTAACGTTTTAACGATTATTTTAGAGTGTTTATCAACATGTTAATAAAGAAAGATATCTTTTGTTAAACGACAAATACTACATGTCATGTTTTGTAGCCTTTTTACCCACATAAACAGAGGACTCTCAGGAGAAGTTTAGCAGAGTTTTCTGAGTGAAATTAATAATTATCTGGAGACAGAAGTGACTAGAACGATGTGGGAGACCATGAGCTTCTGGTGAAGGAGGACAGAGTTAGTGAGTTGAGATCAGGTGAAACTGAGAATCTTAAGGATTTATGCTTACTTTGTGAGACGATGGAAAGCGTCAGGGAGATGTGAGTGGGTTGAGGGAGTACTTGCTGGTGTCGAGCTGAGGCTGTCCAGGGGATTGTTAAGGTTGTGCTTTGGATGCTGGAGCGGGCAGATTGAGCTGAGTGAGCGATGACCGGAGTAGCTGATGAGATGCAGAATAATCACAGAGGTGTATGAGCACGGATGGAGTCTTGAGAAAACCTGGGTTGAACACATGAGAAAAAAATTACTAAATACTAGGAAATTCACGGGGAGCAACAAGGAAGTACTTGAGAAAACAGCGTGGAAAATCGTTCAAAGACTGGTACTGACAATGGTTAACGTTAGCAATTGTAACACTCAGGCCACGTGTAGCTGGTCCACCACTCCATTTAACCAGCTCAGCGCATCATTGGATAGGAGACACCTGTGCCTGAACGCAGGTGTTTAGAGGTGCTCCAGCTGGAGAGGAACTCTGGCAATCCCCAGTGGACAACCTGGGATGCAAAAACCCTCAACCCTGATATTACAGACAACCCGGAGAACTTTCTTTACTAGTCTGCCCTACGAGATGTCCCCAATCAGAAAAATTTAAATTCAATTTCAATTACATAATTTTTCTTTTTGCATTAAGGCATCTACAACTTCTAAATGCTATGCAGTGTTTTAGGCTAGACATATAAAAAAACCTGCAGCAAATGCAAGTTTTAAAAAATCCTGTTTATAGCACCTTTATTTTGAAATATAAACAAACTGGATTCCATTATGCTGCATTGTCTGAGTGAATTGACACTTTTTTTGCATCTATATTTGTGTTTCTCTTTTATTCTTACTTTCCTAATTACTGGCCTCTTCTGTGGTTGTGTTGCCCATTATTTATGAGAATGTCTGCTTTTGCCACTGTGCTCTACACACACAGTCACATCTGTCTCTAACCCTTGTTTTCTCCCTCCATCTGCCTTTGCCTGTGGCTTACCTTAGGGCATAGAAACACTCACATTTATTTATAACTATATGTATCAACTTTAATGTAGCTTTGTGTCTGGCCAAACCTGAATTGTCAGTTGTCTGAGACTGGCTTTTCACCTAAATTTAAATTCTACCATCTACAATGACTTTATTATGGTGTGGGTTTTACAGAGCCCTGCAAAAAAAAAATCCCTTTTGTAAAAGTATAGCTAATAAAAACCTCAGACAATTGAAATGTCACATCACATCAGTATAAATGTATATAAATATAATAAGATAAGATAAGATAAGATAGACTTTAATGATCCCGGAGAAAATTGTTTTGCAAGGGTTACAGAGTATCAATTAACAATTAACACGACACACTCATCTCACATAAAACACAGTACAGTACACAATCAACATATAACAATAACCACACTACTATTTATCCCTACTGCAGATGGAAGAGGAATTGTACAGTTTGATTGCCACAGGTAAGAAAGACCTCCTGTGGCGTTCTGTGGTGACTCTCGGTGGTCTCAGTCTCCGGCTGAAGGTGCTCTGACAGGCCGTCAGCGTGTCATGTAGGGGGTGGGAGGTGTTGTCCTTGATGCTGAGCAGCTTCCTCAGCAGCCTCCTCTCTGACACCTCCACCACAGACTCCAGTCCCAGTCCCAGGACAAAGCCAGCTCTCCTGATGAGCTTGTTGAGTCTGTTGGTGTCAGCCGTCCTTAGCCAGCTGCCCCAGCACACTACAGCGTAGAAGATGGCGCTGGCGACCACAGAGTGGTAGAACATCTGCAGCATGGTCCTGCAGACTTTGAAAGATCTGAGCATCCCGAGGTGTACAGTCTGCTCTGACCTTTTTTGTAGACAGTGTGTGTGTTCTTAGACCAGTCCATTATTGTCTATGTGGACACTGAGGTATTTGTAGTCATCGACTATGTCCACAGCTGAGCCGTTGACGATGACAGGGTCTGGGCGGTTCCACTGTTTCCTGAAGTATTTAATGTCTATAGTATGATCTACACAATAATAGTGATTACTGGTGACTTGAAAGATGTCTTGAACACAGTCACTGACCCCTCCCATAAGGAAGGTAAGATGTAAAAAGTCTGTTACACAGAAGGTGGTTCTTTAAAAGCTACAGAACCAGCCATATCCATGGAAAGTTGAGTAGAAAGTAAAAGTGTGGCAAGAAAAAATGCCTAGCGACAGGGATGAAAATAGCTTTAGGAGGAATGTCAAGCAAGATCAATTCAAGAGTGAATACTTTATTAAAATCTGCATTGTTAACAGGCAGCTCTGAAATAAGTTACTCCAATTTGCATGGTGACAATACAAATAAAATTGAACTTGAAGTAAAAGATATCTTGACATTTGACAAATCTAAACACTGTCAGTATGAGTCTTTTCTAGTCACTTCCCCAGGTTTCCAGAGGGGGTCACCAGTCTTCTGATGCTGGAGCTTCCTCCACAGGTGTGCCTGCTTACCACTGACGAGGTGGGCCAGTATAAGAGGAGTGGTGAACCAGCTACTCAATGCCTGAGTATTATCTACTACCAGTAAAACAATCGTCAGTGCCCCTTGTAGCGTAGTTTTGAATGCTACTCATTGTCTCTAGTGTCTTTTGCTTCCAGTAGTCGTTTTGTATTTTTGAATGTTTTTGAATCCACCGTTTGGTTGCTACTTTGTTTTTTCCACGCCTGTAATAACCATTGTGTCTCCACCCCAGGTCACCTCTTGCCATCCAACTCAAACCATCAACTAGTTCATCTCTGGCTTCCCTTATCATCTGGTTCAAACTCCTCTTGGCTAAGCTCGATCTGTCCGCTCCAGCATCCATCATCTGCTTCTCTGACCTCCTTGTCAGGTTGAGTCTCTGTTTCAGTTCTCCAGGTGGCCACGGGGGGTCACCGTTGCTGTGTTCCAGGTTGGAGCTTCGTCCTTCCCAGGTGTCTCGGGTTGGCGCTGATCAGCGGAGCAGTATAAGAGGAGTGGTGGATCAACTACTCGTCGCCTGAGTGTTTACTATTATTGGTAACCCTAGCCTCAGTGCCGCGTATTTAAAGGATTCCTAGTGTTTTCGTAGCTCGTCCTAGAAACAGTCTCTCTCGTGATTATTCTGGAGATCAAGTATATCTCCAGGTTTTTTGTGTCCCACAGTTTTTGTTCTCCTCCTCGATTAACAACCCTTGTGTTTCACCTCAGGTTTTCTCCCAGCAACAAACTCACCTCCTTCCAGAGACTTTCCCGGCCATCATCCATCAGGTGACTCCCACTCCTCTTGGCTCTGCTCAATCTGCCTACCCCAGCATACTCCACCAGCTGATCAGACCCCCCGGACCACTTCTCTCCATCACTGGAGGACTCAACCGGACATTCCCCCTGGCGACACACAAGCTCCACCAAACCCGTAAGACCGTTCTTGTTCATTATTCAACCCGCACCGGTCTACTCACCTTACCTGTCCTCACTCTCAGAGGTTCCAGGTCTCCCTCGTCCAAGCACTCCTGTGTACTCCCGCCGCTCATTGCTGTCCCGCACTACCGTTCACTGCCGCTGCAGGATCACCGTCGGATTCCCCTGGTCCCGTGTACGTCCGCCACTCATTGCTGTCCCGCACTACCGTTCACCGCCGCTGCAGGATCATCGCTGGATTCCCCTTCCCCTTCACTTCACCAAATAAATTATTGTTTACCGTTCTTCTGAGAGTCTCTGTTTATGTGGGTCAGAAACCTTAAACCCAGTATGACACTCCTCTGGATCTAACCTCATCATCCCCACAGGGAGAAACTCCCCGCTGACTCCTCCCTGGCGATTCCAACTATCCTCTAAAGAAAGATCGTTCCCTTCATTCATTCTCTCACACTCAACTGTAACTCACCTCTCCTGTCCTCACTCTCAGAAGCTCGCGGTCTCCCACGTCGTTGACGCCCTCTGTTTCCTCCCGTTTCCTGTTGCCCCGCTGTTTCCCGTGTCTCGCCACTCACTGCAGTTGCCCGTTGCCGATCAGTCCGGATTCCCTTTCCCCATAAATCACTTAATAAATCATTGTAAATATCTCCTGAGAGTTCTTTGTTTATGTGGGTCCGAACATCAAACAGCAACATGACAGACACTTATTTTTCTCAGAGCTGATAAAGTGACCATGTTGTCCATGTGATCAAAATCTTTAAATATATTTAATTCAAATGTTCGGAGATAAATGCATCTGTGTGAAATGGAAGGAAATTTTGCCTAATCTTTTTTTATTTTACACATTTTCTCCCCAATCTTGAGTTCTGTGTGACCTCTAAAAGAAAGAAAAGGCATTACCACAACCTCATGCACATCAACACAGGGTGTTTGGTTTATGCCTTAAAAAGAAACTTTTGTTTCATCTGACCATTTATCTTATTTGAGTATAAAGTCTTAAAGTTTACACCTAGCCAATCATTGGATCTCTGCAGCTCCTCCAGAGTTACCATGTTTTTTTGACTATTACACACTCCAGACTCCAGTTTATAATTAGGCAAATGGTTAAACTGGATTTTTGCTGAGGGCTTTAAAGTAATCAGGACTGACAGCAAATGTACAACACAGTTATTGTCCAGATGTCTGACCAAATGCACACAGGACAGCGCTGCTCTCATGGTATGTAGATGGTTTCATTGAAGAAATGCAAAACTTACAGGAGCCCAGGAAAGCATAAGAGGGACTAAAAGGAGAGAAATAAAATAAGTGGTACATGTATATATAAGTGAGGGAGTTTTTTTGAAAAGGGGTATTTAACGGAACCCTCAAGGGAATTAGAAGCAGCTAAAGGGAAAGCACAGACAAAGGAAGAACAAGTCTTTTAAAAGCTGGAAAAGGGAGAGAAGAAGAGGTGTAAGACGAAACAAAGTGTACGGTTAACATAATCTAACAAGGAAAAATAACCAAACCTAAAATCAACCATAATCTTATTAATAAACAAATTGGACAAACAAAAAGTCAAATAGAGGCAATGCTTGAATTAATAAAACCCCTAAGAATTTACAAGATACAAAACAGAAGAAAACCAAAAAAACATGAACAACCAATAATAACATTTTAGAATTTTTCTTGTTAGACTTTTTTAAAACAACTATCCTCTTCAATCCATTTCATACTGTAGCTTTCTACTGGTTTCTCCTTTGAAAGTCCAGTAAAAAACAAGACACATATTGGCTGTCAATTAACAAAATAAATAGAAGGTGGGCTGTTTAATATGAGATGTAGTGGCTTTGCTATACAGACTTTAGCCAACACCAGCAGCAGTTAATATTTAGCCTAATTAGGCATAATTTCACTAATTAGAATATGAAACATGTCTTTTTTTTGTTACACTAAAAGAAACAATTAAGAATCGCTTGACTGCAAATAATTGTTTGGTTTTTTTGCACATAAACTTAAACAGTAGAAGCCTATATGAATAAATGTTCTCATAATAGGAAAGATTTATCATTTCATAAAACACTAACTTAGGCTTTCATTAAAAACTGTGCAATCATCTTTGGGTTCAGGGCACTCCCATAACTCATATAGAGCTGACGACTATCACTTGGCGAAGCCCATAAACTAAGTCATCACTCAGTATCCACAAGATCTGGCTCTTGAGGTAATAAATATTATTGTCTCAGTACCTTTTTTTCTCTAAATATTCTAGAAATTATCATGTCCGCTTATGAATTGCCCGTGATCGCATTCAGATAATCATCATAGAGATGAGAGAACACCTTGCGATCACAGAGACAGGATCGTAACACATTTTGGCTAGTGCAAGTCTGACTTTGATTGATTATTGTTTCTTTTCCCCATTATTCCAATCTGTCTGTGGTTGGTCAGAGGATTTTGATCCAAGGAGCCCCATCAGTAGATTCACATCAATCACATGAATGCTGCATACACCAGTGATTTGTCTGCTCTGGGACATGCAGGGCTGCGTTGAGGTTCTCTGCTTCATTCTAAACCGACACAATCTTTAAGAAGAACACAGCTGCAAATACGTTTAAAGCAAACCTCGGAGTAAGAAATTCTAATTGCAGCATAGATATTAAGGGCTCACAAATGTTATTTGTTTACTACATTTACCTGTATATTAACATAGTAATAGTCGGTGGCTGTAACTATTTCTTTGTTTAATGCCAAACCAGATATCCGTTACATACAACCTGATTGTAAGCTTCTGGTTAATTTAATTTTCCCCTTTAGTGCTGAATTTCAATATCAGAACTAAGCCTTTTGGGTTTGTTTATATAGCATGCCAATAACACTATATTTAAACATATCTGTATTATAAGCTGAATTTGACTGAACCAAACATCCTTGATGACTAAAGCATTTTTTCTTTTTTCCACTCATGTTTCATGTGTCCATTGTTTCATTTATTTGCATCAATAGCTCAGTTCTGAAGCCAAATTGTTCAACCTTTAAACATCCAAGGCTTCTAACAAAGAACACTGTCACTGGTCTCTAAAAGTGAACACATTGGGCAGACTAAAGCAATGTTGTCTCTAAACAAAAGAGATAGTAGAGAAGGCAAAAGCATATCTATGAGAACACACCCGGTTCTACAATTAAATAATAACAAAGCAGTTGTTCAAACTGTTTCCTTTCGTTTCCAGTTTCTGATGTAAATGCAATCAGATTTTCTATTGGTCTTCTACGATTCTGTCTCAAAAACCCTTTTCTTCAAAAAACTAATTGTTCATAAAACTCCTAATCATACTATCAACATTGTTTTCTGAGCAAAATCTGACAATCAAATAGACTTTTATATTGTTATCAGCTGTCAGTCCTTTCAGTGCACTACAGTCCACTGGGGATTGCTAGAGCCGCCCCTGCTGACGCATCTGCTCACCTGGCCAGGTGCATCCATTTGGTGGTGACGAGCTGGACCAGTTTAAAAGGAGCAGTGGATCAGCTACTCGTCGCTGCTAAGTATTAGTTGCTTCTGGTAACCCTCGCCCCCTGGAAGGACTCACCACTAACTCCTCGCGACGTCAACCATCTATCTACAAGTAAGATCAATCCATTACTCCTCACGCTCCGCCTGCTTCACCTCACCCCACTCTGCTTACCTCTCAGTGGTCTCCGGTCTCCCACGTCGTCCTCGCCATCCTCTGAGTTTCCCGCAGAACTGTGTCGTTGTATGCTGTTTCTGGATTTCCGTTGCCGTTTTTTCCTGGTTCCCGCTCGCTGTTTGCTGTCTCTGGATCCCCTCCGTTGCCGATCGTCTCTGGTTCCCATCCGCTGTCTGCTGTCTCTGGATTTCCTTTTGCCAATCATCTCTGGTTCCAAGATCCCTTCCCACTTCCCTTCAATAAACTTTATTATTATTGTACTCCTGAGAGTCCTCGCGTATATATGTGGGTCAGAAGCTTAAACAATATCAGCTTTATGTTGTATAAAAAGCACTTCAATTCTGTGATAACTGTTACTCCCTGGGCACAGTTTACTGTGCAGTTCATTGTTTGACTTGCGCATTCCTTGCTTTGTTTTGTAATTGGTAGTCCATCAGTGTTAGGTACACATGATGGTGTCTTTCATTCTCTTTTGTATTTCTTTCTAGCTCTCGAAGAAGGCGGACGCGTTTCTCTCTGTCTCCCGACCTTACCCTTATCTATCCTGCTTCAGCCCTGTGTTTGTGTCTTTCATTCTCTTTTGGAGCATCTTTTTACATATCTTCCGAAACCGAAAATAATGGATCTGGTCAGCTGGTCTCTCAACGCAATTGATCAAATTTTCCTGACGGGAAG
>JAVLVB010000283.1:89859-101962 GCA_032876305.1 Orestias chungarensis
TTTTAGATGATAGGGTAACAGTGCTCCATGAGATGTTAAGAGTTTGGAATATAAATTTAATATAATATAAATTTAGCCTGCATTAAACTTCTCCAGAATGGTTCTGTTGCTGTTTCTATTTTGTGATTTCCATGTTTTCTTTGAGGCCTTCACATAAATACTTAAATATTTAATATTCATGTGATTAAAATACACATTGGAAGTTCTGAAAGAAACCGGGTTGCATTGGATTTTATTTAGGGATACAAGTTGAGGGATAAAAATTTGACAACAAGCAACAAATATGTCAGTGAGTAGCAAAAGCATTGTAACAGTTTTCAGTCAAGATATAAACTTACCCTAAAAACTGCTTGAAGAGATATTGGACCTCAGGGATCCTGGTCAGATTCCTATTTGTCAGGTTTATCACCTAATACTCCACAGAATCATTACATCTGTGTCAGATATCAAGGTCAGCGGCCAAACAAGGCCATAAATATTTACAAAAGACACAGAAGAGGCTTTACACATTTCACTAACATTGTGGCTCATAAACCAGATAACTAGCGCTATCAACTATAATGAATTTCTCCAGAAATCCAAGGGCATGTTTTTCACTTTTGATTGAGTGTGCTGGATGTAAAATAACCGCCACTCACCACAATACATAATTTGTCCCGGCTCTCCCTGATCCTGAGCCTGACGTCACTTCAGAGGCATAAATTCATATCTGGTGTTATCTAATCCATTTTTAAAATATTACCATAATTCACCGTGGTATATTGAAAGCTGTTACACCACAGCTCACCGTTCACATGTGAAAGCTCATTACCATAGCAATCGGCTCCCACACACTCCTCATGTGTTTGAATGTGAATGATTACAGTCCATTCAATGTTTTTTTCTGTGTAATTATCCTGCCGTTATTGCACTTACACCATCCTTTAATGAGTTTCGCTTTTTTTTGCATACCGTTCTATCAGTAAGGTTTCTGAGTGTATATTTTACAACACAAAACGGGTCAATATTAGTATTATATATTAAAATAAAACCGTTATTGATGCCCTCTCCTTCTAAAGCTCATTGGGCTAGTAAATGAAGATGTACGCTTGTATACAGACAAAAATGTCGCAATCGTTGGGCTTTTCACATTTAGAATGAGCTTGTATCTTTTTCAAAGACAATTGTAATGAAAAACTGTTTTATTTAATATTTCATATTTGACATATTTATATGGTGTCCATACAAGCGTCAATGATGGAGACACACAAAAGCATGGGTTGAAACTGAAAACTCAACGGTAATAGGACAAATTCCTACCTTCTGAGGCATCATCACCTCATTTTTGAGGTGAGACTGTTTGAAAAAGATAGTTCCTTCAGTTTTATATGGGGTCCATGTGACTATGAGTATTTAAGTTTAATTCTTGGATTAATCACAAGGAAGGTGGTAAAAGAAAGAAGAAAAAAGTGATATACAAACCAGTTATATTGAGTGTTTTTGATCTCTTGTCTGTTTTAGAGACTGATTTAGCAGAGATACGCATTTTATGCCTCCTTCTGTACCCGGCTACTGCTTTGGTTAATCAAACCTCCCAAGCTAAGATTACCTGGAATAGATGCCTATCAGCTGAAAAGCCAGTCTATATATTATAGTGAATATTCAACTTTTAAACTAGAATAGGGCTCATTGTTACTTATCTTTAATGTTGTTAGGTTCTTCATTTTATTATATATATAATTTTAGCCTTTTTATTGAGCCCCTTTTTGAAACAGCAAAAGTACACATTGGGTGACACATTAGCAGACCAACAGACTTGCTTTAGCAATGCTTGGACTGACCTATAGTAAATCAACAATCTTTTTTGGCTAATACATTCCATTTCCTTGCTACTCTCAAGAGTTCAGGGCTTGTTTAAAGCTGGCTAAGCTCCAGACAAAATTATTAAACGGAGTGAAAGTCATGAATAATAATCGGGACAATTTCAAAGAGGGTTTAAATCAACTGTTCACAGTATGGCTTAATGAACAGAGCTCTATTCAGCAGCCAGTGCATGACAACAAAACGATGGCCAGTTAGTTTAATGTAAAGATAAAATATAATCTCAATAATTATAAAACACAAACAAAAGCAAAGCCCAGTTTAAACTGAGAATTTTTTTGTTGATAACAGATGTGTAAGGAAAGTAAATAACTGGTCTTTTACATCAATCCATATTTTTTTGGCAAACCTTTTTCTCAATGGAGCTTAAAACTGTCCCAACCTTCAGCCCAACACAGTGGTGATATTGGAAGTATTTTGTTTTTATCTAAACTTCATTAATAGAGGATGAGGCTTATTGAGAAAAAAAACTTTTTTTCACTGTTCCAACGCATATGAAGGAAAAACCTTTTCTCTTTGGGTGGCACTTGATGAGCAAAAACAACAACAGAGTATCCTGAAGTAAAATCTAATGGTAAATCTTTAGTTTATATTGTGAAGAATGAAAAGACAGCACAATCTAGGCAGATTTTATGAGCTGGTTTTTGGTTTTGAACCTGCCCAAGAACCACACAAGTATAAGCGGGTTAGACAATAGAATGATAATGCCAGGTATTCTTGTGTGTCCTTGACATTTAAATCCCTCTGATGAAGTTAGATCTTTACTTCTTGGTTCTAACATGTTACACACTCTAAAGAAGTTTCAGTATTTTTTACATTTGATCAGCTTCAATAATTTTTATTTAGTCTTTTCAACTACAAAGTAGAATAAACTTGACCAGTAATTGACTCCTAATTAAACTACTGATGATGTTTCCTGTAATTTGTTATTAAAACGCAGTATTTGGCCAACATGTGCAACTACAAAAACATCTGGCTGACTGCCTAAGACATGCCTGACATTGCCAAAATGAAAAATTAATTGTTATTGCAATAAACTCACTGCCGTTTATTTAGTATAAATTAAATTACTTTTAGTCTAGAGAGCAAAGACATTAAAAACAAAACTATGGCTGATTAATCTTCTGCTCATGCTGAGCCTATTGTCCAATAGTTGTTGGTTTTTTTGACACATTTGTCAATAACAAACAGCTAAAATCTAAAACCACTCTATTTTGTTTGCATTTTGGGAAGAAGGAAATTGGTGCACTTGTTCAATGGTTTTTTATATGATGTTTTTCTGAGGTTTTGGTACAGTGCCATTACATATAGGTGGGTTAACAGGTTGTTTAAAGGGTTTGGTTCATTTTTACAGTGTGATTTGCACCTGGTAAGAATATAACAGTGTTGCAAGTTTGCTGAGGTATGAAAACACCCAAAACACCAGATAAGCAGAGAAGCAGTCAAGAAGCTCATGCTTACTGGAGGAGCTGCTAAAAGACCCAAAATTCAAATGCAATTTGATTATTTATCTTGAAGGAAAATGAAACTTACCATCCCCACTGTGTTGCATTGTGGTGACACTGTCCTGCTTTGGGAACACTGAGTTTAGCAGGATAAAGGAAGCTGGTCAGAGTTGATTGAAAAAATTAATGGAGGTAAATATAAAAAGGTTTGAGAATGAACATAAGCAACAATAAAACCGATCAAATTAGCCCTGTGGTTGTATTTGAAAATTGATGCGTTGGCAAGTCTTGCAGACAAATTTCTCTAATCGGCAATTTACTGATCCATGCAATAATATTGGACAATGTGTTAAAAATAAAATCAGAGTTGAGTCAGGTACATTTACATCTATTTTGCAAAAAAAGTAGCATCTGCTATTCTAATAGAAATAAAATAGCATCCATTATTCAGTGGAAAAGTAGTCTTTGGAGGTGGGTGTTCCTAAAAAAACCACTTTTTGAAATTACATTTTTGAAAGCAATTCACCAAATTCATAAAGCAGGCTACCAAACCGAGTGAATAAAAGATGCTCTTTTTAAAACAAGATTAATAACAAAAACCTTTTTGACAGAACACATTTGGAATGATCTGGTTGAGAAGTGGAAAAAGGCAGCTATACATACATGTCTAACAGCTTTGTTTGGTGTCCTTGGTAAATCTACTGAAAAATTTTTGTGAGTTTTCAAAAGAGCTACAAATAAGGACTCAATTTCTTCATTTATATTTCAGATTTTTATGAAAAGGTGTCCCTAGTAATATAAAAAAGATTATGAAAAAGAATGTAGAACTTGCTGTTCCCGAGTCAACATCCATAAAGAGCTCTTTGGGAGACTTCCCGCTCCAGCTAAATTTGTTCCATCTTGGAAAGGGCAGTGGTGATAAATCATGTCCATTAATAACAAAAATGCGAGTTTAAAGCAAAGAATTAAATCCCACAGGCGTATTTAAAAGGTAAGATACATCCACTGTGTCTAGGAAGGCATTTACCATTGACCACATTTTCCTCTTCATGTCTTCATGGACTACAGAGCCAGCATAGCTGAGTTTATTGTTGTAGCATCTGACTTGTATGACTTAACGGCATTTGATTTCAAAAGGAATTATTGGAATGCCACCTAAATCCCTTACATATGAAACATTTCTTTCAGTGATGGGTTCAGACAGATCACCAGCACAGACTAATTGTTTACTAAGGACATGTTCTGCTGTCTGTTTCTATCACTGTCATAAAAAGCAATTGATTTCTTTAACTTTTTTTTGCACTTGTGAATCTGAACTTTTGTAAACATTTGTCCGGGAAAGCCTACGTACGCTAAATTATTTAGAACCAGAAACTGATTTAGATGGTTTGTGGAGCGTAGTGAACAGTTGATCTATTAATTTCTTATGGAACCTGCATGATGAGGTGTCAACTGCTTGCCCAGCTCCAGGGAAACACATGTTCAGCTTATTTCACTGACACTGTGACTGTTGATTGGAATGTATGTCACATAATGCAGTAGTAAGCCACTTTCAACACAGATGAAAGCATATATTTAGCTTTGCAAAACTGCCTTGGTTATTGTGTCCCGTTTTGGCAGCTATCAGTCATTGCTGTTTGTCGTCCCCCTTAGAGGACTCTTCACAATGTTTGAGCATAAAAATATACGACCGATGTTGATCCCTTATTAAATGCTGTTAGATCTACATTTAAAAAAAGAAAAGGTATTTTTTCATTGTATATTAAAAATGTTTACAAAACAACCAAAAATGACAATTGTATTATGTCAAAGCATAGTTTGATGAAGCACCCAAATTTTTCCATTAAAAAACCACAGATAAATTGCATGGGAACTTATTAATTTATATTTTCTTATCAAAATTAAACACAATTAAACTCAAATAAGTAGATATTATTGTTCTTATTGGGATAACTAAGTCATAATTATAAGAAACACTGCAATGAATGTCTACAATGTGCAGAGTGAGTGAACAAATATATTTAATAAGCAATGCCCAATTTCTACAGTTTAACACTTTCTAAATAGAATTGCTGGCAGCCTACATCCGTTGGTTAATGCATTCGTTCTGGGTTGTAGTTGAGTTAGACTTTTTGCTTATTTGTAGTTTAACTGGAGTCAGTGGCCCAAAAATACCAAATTACTATAGTAATCAATTATATTATTTGTTTCACCTACAGGAAATTAGGCATACATGTTTCAGTTGTGAATCTGAAGAGTTCCCTGTAAAAGGCATTATTTCTTTTTAGTATTGGTATAAATCGGATCCTTATAATGATTTACGCTTAGTTTGATTACATGTTACTGGATTTGAATGTGACTAGCTTTTAGTTTTATAGAATGTTTCAAGATTTTTTTAAACTGCTGCAAAATAAATAAATAAAAATTTATTTAAATACAAAAAATTGTGTTTTTTTGTGAAAATGTTCAGTGAGTTCAGAGAAAAAAAGTTAAATGATGAATGAAAAGTGACTGGCCATGACAAAAATAATAACAAGGGCATTTCCATTAATAAAAGACACTTCCAAACTAAGCTTTAAGCACTCTGAGACTCTGGTCCTTCAGAGTCTAGAGTGGGTTACTAGAATGGACCTTACAGTGGATTAAAAGGTGTGCAGAATTAAGTGACAATTTCCTTTTATCTTATCTGTTAATCGATATTGATAGATAAGACAGAAAATACAAATATGTGTCTTTTAATAGTTTTATCAAAAATATACTTTTTCTAAATACATGATAGAGGGACAATGTTCTGGGTTGGTGAGGAGAGAGCGTTTGAGCCTTTTTGCCAAGGTTACTCCACCCGTGATCACATTCCACATAAAGGAAGACAATAGGAAATACAACATGCTGGATTATGTTTTCTTCAGGCTTAAAGAAAGTACAATGGAGGTATTTATTTTAGGTGTTGCACCTACTAGAAGTAGTTAGGAAGTGTAACGCGGAGCAGTGCTCTATATCTGCTCACCAAAATCTTGCATGTATTACATCCTGAGCATTGAAAAGGTCAATGTAGTCAGGCCCTGATTTGCATGCCAGTGGCATGTTATGTGAAGTTAACATGTTCTAAAAACAATAAAGATTCAACACCGTGGGAAGCTGAAAAGTAGTACTGCAGACATAAATCAATCAACCATGTAAGTTGTGCTGGCATATTTTATTTTCACAATCAAACTGTCTTTTCTTTTATTTAAGCTTCCTTTTTACTTGCTGATAACCAATCACAGTGGGACTTTTTGAAAATAAAAAATGAGAGGAATAAATTACTATTTTCTCATAAACTGGGGGTTTAATCATGTTTGTTTCCTTTTGCACTTCGGCATGTCCCTACTTTATCAGTTGCGTGTCACAAATATTACATTAAGACAAAAATTGCACATACATTTTTAACATTGAAAACGTGGAGAAATTGTGTTTTTCCCATTGTTTTAGAGATGTTTAACTAAAAGTAATGCATATGTATAAATTGTTAAATGGAATTACAATATTCAGATCCCTCAAACAAGTTAATACATGTCTTCACATAAAAATAAAAATAAATGCATGTGTCTGTAGATTTAGTCATTAGGATAAAAGGCTTGAGGTGTTAAAATGGAGGATTCATGGATGCAGAGCCGGACCAAAAAGACAGGAGGCAAGCACAAACAGTGGTTTTAAACACAAGGGCATATTAGGTAAATTAGCAGATAAGGTGAATTAGCGGTATTTGACAGTAAGATGTCATCTTTGACATCATATTGGTTGTGAAATACTGTCTGTCCCTGTATAATGAGCAGTTATCATTTAGGATAGTCATTTATGACTGTCACGTGTTAGGGTTGAGGGGTTTTGCTACTCAGGTTGTCCACTGGGGGTCGCCAGAGTCCCTTTCTGGCTGGAGCGCCTCTGAACACCTGTGCCTTTGGACAGGTGCACTTCATCCACTGAGCTGGAGCTGTATAACACGAGTGGTGGAGCAGCTACACTTCGCCTGAATGTTTGTTACTGCTGTTAACATCTCAGTGCCAATTCTTAGTTTGTCTCTGTAGTGGTTTTCTACAGTGAATTTTCTGCCTCCATCGTGATAACCTCACCTGGATAACCTCAGCGACTCCACCTGCAAGTACACCCTCCACCCACTCACCTCTCCCTGGCGGTTTACAAAAAAGGACCTCTCTGCAAGATTTTACCTTTCATCAAAAGTTACTCACCACCTCAGTCCTCTCTTTCCAGAAGCACCCGGTCTCCCACGTCATTACAGCTGTCCTGCTTCCAAGATCATTATTCAAACTACTGTTGAAGGACTCCTGAGAGTCCTTGATGTGGGTAAAAAGTTAAAGGGTTTTGATATCATGCACAAAAATGTCTAGGTCAGGGGTTTCTTCAGATTCCTTGGAAGACAACTCACTGCTGAAAATCAGTAAATTTGTGCTTTAAATACCTGAATAGGGTCATGGCAGGTGATGGTAATCAAATTTATTAAACAATTGATCAAAGTAAAAGTAAAGCTTTTGGTAGCTTGTTTTACTGGGTCATGCCGTTTTGTGTTTGGACAAACCACAGAAGACAATCAGCAATGAACTCATCTTGGAAGCCTCATTGGCTAGATTCATAAAATTTAAAATCCTTTTTTTTATATAAAGGGAAAGAGTTTGCCATAAAATCATGTTTAAGACAATGGACAATATTTTTTAGACTGAACCAAAACTTGTTTGGAAGGAACTTAAGTTCTCTGAAAAAACCCCCACATGGCTTGGGTTTACGAAGGTGCATTAAGGACGAGCCTTTTGTGAAAATGCCTTTTGAACAGATGTGACAAACATGTCATAACAGTTGTCAATTATGGTGGTAATGCAGGATTAATTTGGACTTATTTAGGATCAAAAAACCTTTTGCAGCCATTAGCATCTCTGAACAACAAAGCATAGACAAGCCAAATGTGTTGTCTGACGAACACCAAAAAGTCTGACTGTTGCAGAACATACGAATGACAACGGGTACAGCTGTGTTTCCTACCTTCTGAGTGTTCCAAAAAGTGCAAAGGAAGCCATTACATTTCACCATAAAACCAGCCATAGGCATCCCTACCTATAAAAATTTTGAAAGGCCATAAACAGAAAATAATATAACTTTAAATCTTTGTTTCTTTTATTCTACGTCTCACTGATGTTTGGAGCCCCGGAGGAATACATACTAGAGGAAAAAATAATAGTGCTGCCCTGACATTTGGATGAACCTTTGATTTATGGGTGAATAGGCAGGTAGCAAATCCTATCTCTTTCCCCTTGAACACAGTTGCCTAACCGAAACAAGCGTGTGCTTTAACTTCCTTTTCCTGTTTTTTTAAGCTTGTGCTTTTTTTTTTTTTTAAAGAAGAAAAGCAATTTTAAACATATATATATATATATATATATATATATATATGTCATATTAATAAGTAAAAAAAACATGAAAAAAGATTATTTGCACTCCTAAACTAAAACAATATCATTCAGTTCACACAAATACATTTTTTGATCTTACTGAAAAGGACCGTTTTGTTTCTAAATTGAACTTTCAGATTCTCATATCTATTTGTCTTAAAAATTTTCGACTATGACATTCTCAATTATGATGTTGGCCAGACATTTCATCTGCGATTTACAAGGGAGCACAAACTGATTTTCAGTTCAAAGAAAAGCTCTTTAAAATGTCACCGGCAAACTTGAAAAGCCTAAATAAATAGAAAAGCTTTGCTTGCTTCGACTTCATATTTATTTAAAAAGCTCTTACATAACACTGGTTTCATACAGAGAAACTTACTTTTGGACAGTCAATAATTTTTAAAGCACAGCTTGGGAGTTTGAATGAGATATTTGTCCTGTACTAAAAAGAAATAAAATTAGAATTAGTTATTCTAAATTCAGACAAACTGTTCTTACACAAAAGAAAAAAGAAAGAGCAAGAAAGTCACTTTAGATGAGTGTGACATTTTAATATAGCCCAAATTAGACGTGACAGCTTTTGAATTTTTCATCATCTCTCCTGTTCTTGGCTTTATCTGAATTTCTACATGTTAAAAGTATGTTAGACCTATAATAGCCATCTGTGTAAGCACACAGATGACCAATAGTGAGTTGGAGTTCATACCAGACTAAATGCAGGAGTAGCAGCAGAACCATAAAGCAGCTTGCTTTAGTAATTAAGCAGACGACGCATGACAGAGAGAGCCTCTGTCATGCTTCATACGATCTTGTCTGACCTCATCTGGTCTACACCATGTGTGCTGCTGTGTGTATGAGCTGGTCCTCTTGGGGACTTCGGTTTTTTTAGTTTTTTTTTTGTTTCCCATAAAGATAAAGTAGCATGTATTTTGTAAAGATATTGGTGTTGTGTATGAATCTTCTGGGTTTTCACTTTCAGAGAAGAAAATGTTAGCCAGTTCATCAGTATAAGTACGACTGGAGAATGTAAACATCAGTGTACTATGGTGAAAAATAGGTATAAAATAAGAAGGAATAGAGATTTGCAATACCACCTCTCAAGTGAGAATGACAATCAAACATATAAATGGTACATTTTGTGCATGACCAACTGAAATATTCAATGAACATAAATACATCAGTGCAAGGGGGGTGAATGGGGTTGTTTTAAAAAAAACAAATGGATCAGTAAACATTAGTAGTTTCACTGGTAGCTTATGGCTCCTGCTCCCCATTATTTAAAGAAATAATACAAATGATTTTGCTATTTTTCTTCTCCTGCAATTGACCATAACAATCTGAGACATCCGATCCTGGCTCTCTGGGGACATCACACATCCTCATTAGTTTGTCTTTGGTGAGAAAATACCATTAAAATGATTTTGTACAATGGAAAATCTGAAAAAACTGCTGGGCATCTTAACCTGCTGCAGTGCTTTCTGTGTATATCTAAGTGATAGCATTCAAAAAGAATCAAAGACATTAAAAATCAGTTGTTTTTTTTTTTACTGATCCCTTGATCCCAAGCTGATCACAAAGAAGCTTTAAAGCCTATAGCCCGTTTCCATGAGTCACGCTACCACTGTCATAAAAACCTTATGCACTTCTCTGCAGGACTGAACATTGTAGGTTCTTCTTTGCATCTGCCCATTAAGATTTGTTTAGGTTTATCCTGAGCTTCTGGCGAGGGCGATGCATATCAACTGCATTACCAGGAGCATTATGGTAACTCATTACCAGCCCAGTGTTGGGGTAAGGGCCCATAATACGTTTCAGGTCAGCAATACCAGTCTTGATTAAAATCCTCTGAGAATGAATCCTTCTCAGATATTGTATCGCTTATATCCGTGAATATAGTTTGAAGGCTTCCACAACATATTGCATCCATTACCGCTTAATGTAAACACCATGAAGGTGAACCTTAAAAGTGGTATACTACTAGAAATACAGGCTTTAAACAGAAACTAAAAGTTTATCAATATTAGAGCAGTCCGCTTTGTTGAGCCTTCAGTCTAAATTAGTTTTAAGGTTATAGAATGATCTAAGTCTTGTCCGAAAGATTTCCAAGACAGGTAAAAGATATTTTATACATGCTTTTAGCACCGATGAGATGAAACTCAGCATTGTCTTTGGGTTGCAAAGATTTTGTATGTTGGTATTTAGGGCCATTTCTTTTTAATCGTCCTTTTACATTTCACTACATCACTTGGTTGTTGGCCTGTTTTGACACAGTTCTCATTCCATTGCTTTTATTCTTACCTTTTCCTCTGTCAGCTATTTTTATTATTTGTTTTCAATATATTTCCAATAAATTATTCATCAGTTCATTTGACAAAAGGCTTTATGCAAGAGTAGCAGTGCAACATCTTGGTAAACTCTAATTTTGTTGTTGTGATGCACATCCCTGAGGATACCACGCTAACTTTAAGTTACCATTAGTGTTCCAAAATTAAGCTCTTTTTCTATGAACATGTTTTTGCACTAATGTTTCTGACCTTCAGGCTACTGTCTTTACGCGTAAATAACATGATCTTTATAAATAAAGAATAAGCTGGTACTTTGCTGCAAAAAGGAGTCACTGGACTGCAATGAATGAACTGCAAGGCTACCATGCAAGCTTTAGAAGGCACATTTGAAGAATGTGTTTTGGCAAGCAAGTAGGGTTGTATTTGATTTCCTTATTTGCAGGGATTAAACACTTTTCCTAATCTTCAAGTCCATAAACTAAAAGGCATTTAAAGGACAAATAATTCCATTTACTAATTAATTCGGCAAAAGGGGGAAAGAATGCCATGCAAGGATATATACAGGAAGAAAGGCTGGCTAAATCTGGCTAAGAACGACCAAAACAGAATGAAAATGCTTCTGTCACACTAGGACTGGAAAAATACCAGTGTCATGTTGGGTTTCTAGGTTTTCAGACCCACAAAGGCAGAGACACTCAGAAGGTACGGTTATGTAGTTTATTGAAGGGAGTAAGTGACTCAGGTAGGGTGTGGGTCCAGTGGTGACTCGGAGAGGGCAGTCGTGAAGAGGGAGTGCGAGCGGCACTGAGTGGCGGAAGTGAGCGGGAGGCTCAACGCAGGATACCGGGAGACCTCTGAGAGTGAGGACAGGTATGGTGAGAACAGGATATTGCAAGTGCGGGAAGAGAACGGTCTTACTTGGGATTTGGTGGTTTGTGTCGCCAGGGGAATGTCCGGTTGAGTCCAGCAGATGATGTGGTCCGGGGGTCTGAGCCAGCTGGTGGAGAATGCTGGGGAAGGCAGATCGAGCAGAGTGAAGAGGAGTGGGTGTACCTGTGATCAGGCGGGGCTG
>JAVLVB010000283.1:107536-123324 GCA_032876305.1 Orestias chungarensis
TATATATATATATATATATATATATATATATATATATATATATATATATATATATATATATATATATATATATATATATATATATATATATATATATGTGTGTGTGTGTGTGTGTGTGTGTGTGCGCTGTGCACGCTTGTCTATGAGAGAGTGTTTACGCAATAAAGGTCCAGTAATCCACTTGTCCCCTGGACGGATTAGAGCGCCTGGGACATCGTGGGACCTGATTGGTGTTTATTTGTTTATCTATTCATTTATATATTTTCCCTGCTCTTCAACCACGTAATCTACAAGGCAAAGCTTTTGCACCCTTGAGATGATGCCACAAGTGGTGTATTAACATTTGGGGAGGGGGTTGTTTTGCCAGACTACAGTAGGATATCTTAAAGAGTAGAATCCTAGCCCTGTTTGATGGGATGTGTGAAAACCTGACATCTAATTATGGTCATCTCATGGATGGAGTCCTGGGCAAGCCCGTCCTCCGTCGTGTCCTCCTCAAGGCACCTTTCATCTGCAGTATAAAGCAACTGATGCTTTGCAGCACTGGGAATATTTGCGTAAAAAAGAAGAAAAAATCAACTCAATTTTGTATTTTTGTTTGTATATGTGGTTTATGGATAAAATTTCCAATGTTAACTTACTGAAATAGGACTGTATCTAGTCAGCATCACTGCATCTATGTATCTGGTGAATGAATGACTCTTTTGTCCTCACACATGATGAGGTAGAAAATGGAATAATGAGCTTGCGTATGTTTTCAGTGGGTTTGACAGAGTTTAAATTGTGAGGGACAAGGAAATGGGTAAGAGCATCCTACAGCAGATGAGCTACTCTATCCTTTATAGAATGTTAATGTGGTTTCTAAAACAATGGAATGCAGTTTGGTTCTTAGGTTGTTCCTGCAGCGGTCTAGATCATACAGGGTACTCATACTGAACCCCATTAACTATTCAAAGAACAAACATGAGTACCAGACTCACAAAGCTATTTTAAAAAGGTGCCCTGGATTAATGGGTCCAGTTTTTGGCAAGAACAAAGATAAGAGAAAAAGTAAAAGAAAAAGAATAGGTAGAGGTGCTGTGATTCCTTTGGCAATGTCACTTTGACATAAATCACCTACAGAAGAAGTTTGAATAACAAATTATCAAATTTTCAAATAACTGTTATTTACATATAAGTGGCCTGTGTCATCAGGGTAATGTTCCCTGCCACAAGGCAAAAATGAGTTAAGATAGCAACAGCAACCTCGATTTGCCTCCAAATTCTCTAATCTACCCCTTAATTGAGGACCTATGGTGTTTGCTATGCAAAATAAAGACACAAAGAAAAACATTTAATCCACGTAGGCCCCAGCTCACAAAGCTCAGGACCATAAGTAGTCTGCTGCTAACATCCTGGAGCCAGATTCCACAGCACACCCGTTGCAATAAGATACAAGTAAAATGTCAAAGGTTTGTCATAAAATTCTACCTGATTGATGGATACTTCAAGAATAAATATGTAATTAGAGATTGAAAGACAGTTGATCAAAAGTAGTCCAAATATCCTTTTAATTAGTCAATTTAAAACCACCTTTGGTTTCATTGGCTAATTTAAGCCCACTGTTTGGAACTAAGGATTGACTTGACTTGCAAACAAAGCAGGAACAGAAATCATGTGAATTGCACAAGGGACAGAAAATTTTCTATGTCTGAGTACTTTTTCTGCTTCTGCTTCCTAATCAATGCTACCCTGGGCAGTGAGCCACATTACCCATCTGAAAAGCTGTTACTCCTGACAAGTGGAATTCAGTGGTTACCACAGCATAAATTGCAAGTCACAAAGAAACTCAGTAACAAATGTCCACATCTAGAATCAATCGGATGTGATTGAAAATTTTAATTCTTTAAATAAACATGGCTAAAAAAAAAAGTTTTTTTTTTTTTTGGCTTCTTTATGTCACTTTCTGCCCTCGTCACTACAATTCAATGTGTCTATTCTTTCCAATGTCTTGTAGGGTTTCTTTTTAGATACATTTCAATTCAGCAAGTTTTATTGCCACGACAATGGAAAGAATGGGCGAAGCCTCTCCATAGCTTTGCATGTTTATGCGTTTGGTTCCGTATCGGTCCTGTTGCGTTTTCTCAGCTTTGCTTCAATTTGATTTATTCAGGCTGTCGTCCTGCTGAGAGGACTGACGGTTTCATACCTGCTTGTCTTTCAAGGCTTTTACCCACAGTATCTACTTCCACGTAATTAAATACAGTGCAAGAGATAGAAAATATACTATTTGCTTAAATTAAATAAACATTCTTTCAACCTACAATTCATTTTCTGTTACAGTAACAAAACAAATCATAATTTTCATGACATAGTGTTCATCTTCCATTGTTTTGTAAATGGACTGCAATGTTCTAGGAGAAAAAGCATATGCCCACCACTTGGACAAAGGTTACAAATGCATTTGGATTTGTGATGAATGTTTGTGACAGACAAATAAAATACAGTTGCATTATCTAAGACACAACTTGGCCTAAATCTATTCTTCCATACTTTTAAAGAAAGAGACACCCTCACCAATTATCATCTGTGTACATGTCAAGATGGCTTTTCTCCTCAAATGTTCAAAAACATGCCGTTTTCCTTGACATTTGCGTACTGAAAATACCAAATCTATCCGACTAATTACAACTCTAATGAAAAAATCCAGGTAGACATTAAAATAAATGGTAGGTAGGAAGATACTTTGGTGGGAAGAGGCAGTGCACAAAAAAAGGACAAAAGCTGTGGGGATCAGAGCGTCTGAAAAAAGAAATCAAGGTGGAGCCCAGTAATTCAGGGAATGAAATGGGATGTGATTAGGTGGTGGGGTGATTGGACAGGCGGAAAACATGTGCAAATACAGCACACCAAAAGGTTTCAGGAATGTCATTGATGTGAGAAATGTTCTATAAATGTCTTTCCAGAAAAAAATCACATGCTGAAACCATGTACAAGGTGGAAAGTGAGGTGAGTCATGCAAGACAATCAAATAGGTTTACATTTAAATTTGGAACATGGTTAAAAATGTCCATGTTTTCACATGGGTTTCCCACATTTTCTTGTATTATATATTTCCAAAGTGTGCCACATATTTTCTCGTGTATACACATATGTGAGTTAATATGTTAATGGAAAATGGAAAAGAAAAATATTTGGTCACATGTTGAGAATGTAACCAACATGTGGAAAATGGGAAACATTTGACATTCATATAATTTTTTTGTAAGGCTGTATAGCTCTCTCCAGGTAGGGCCATCTCCCGTCACTTTGGCTATGCATTCACAGATGAAGTGACCCACGAAAGCCCAAGAGAGTGTTCACATTCTTTATCTAAGCAACCACTTACAAGTACAGCTATGCATATCCAGACACCTCGTGTGAAGGGCATACTACTTAAAAACCACTGGGCTGAAAAAGAGTGAGCATGCCTTCAGTGGGGAAGTGATCGTGCAATTCATTTGTACTTGTGCCTGTTAAAAAAAATCTGTTCTTAAATTTGCTTTAGTTTTGGATGGTAAAATTCTTTCTTTTATGTTCTCGAACATCTGATTTAAGTGTCAGATGCACAAAAAATGGTTAAAGCTTGAAAAAAGAATAAACAAATGTTTTATAGATTAACCAATACATGGATGGTAAGCATCAGTCAGATACTATAACTCAAACTTAATTAAGCACCAACAGGTTCACTTAAAAATGATTATTTTTTTGGAAGTCAATACTGAACAAGGAGTTTTCAAAGTTAGATATTTTCAAAAAAAGGCTTTTAGAAACAGCAAGGCTTCAAATATTTATATTCCATTTGTAAATCTTAGCATTCATTTGGTAAAGGCCTACCTAATCCACATATGAATACATGAAGTGAAGCTAATTGCACACATTTAACCAGAAAGTTTTAATGTCTAACCCTGATCCTGCCTGCATCAACTGGTCTTAGCCTTTAGAAGTCTATCTAGGCTTTTTTTTAATAGTTACAGTAAATAATTGAATGGAGTAATAGTCAGACAAACAGCAAATGTTGCCTTTTCCCCTTAAAAATGCTTCGGAGACTCATTTAATTTAAACATTGTAAATTAATACAGGCCTATCCACAAGAATAAATAAATGTATTGTCTTCTAAGGCTCTAAGAACAAATTGTTGTTATTCTGATTTTGGAGATTTTGTGTGTCATCATATGGTCTGCAGCATTTTCTCTTGCATTATTTGGCATTCATTTTATAACAGTGTTACAGTTCAAAGTGCCTTTAGGTCTTTTAAGGGTTAGAGTAAAATGTCCTAGCTGATCAAACGAATCCAAGTTTCTGTTCTTGCAGAATTTTGAAATCAGTCCTGACTGGCACACAGAAGTGACGTCTGCTGTGAGACGAGGGACATCCTCTAACTATAGATACAGACTTAACACATGTTATCCTCAGTCTAACACCTCTTCTCGGTCAGCAACTCTCAGACAACTGGTACGGTAACTATTGAGCTAGCTTCACTGTTCATAGAGTGAGCTAACAACTCGGTCGCTGAACGCTTCTCAGTAGCTGTACTTAGCTGTCCTGAGTTTTACACTGTTCTGTTATCAAACAGAAGTAGGGACTAGTCACCAAACAAACTGCAAGCTTTCGCTTTAATTTTAAAAAGAAGCACACAGTTGCGAAGCTAGCTTCTGTGCTTACCATGGGGAGAGCACGTGTGGCAACCTCATTTCTGGGGCAGATACTCATTGTCTCTGAGCTTACTGCCTCGGCCCTGCAACATGCCCAGGATGGGTTAGCGTCCCCAGTGAGCTGCGAACACTGTGCTCGGCTCTTGCTTAAATCTCGTTGATGCAGGCCTGTCGGAATTCAATCCTCTGCTGGGGGTTTTCAAATACACGCCACCGGTTTGCACCGCTACCGATGAGAAAGAGCCCCTGTCATTTGGAGTCAGTTGAGGTGACCAGTTTTTACACTGTCGCACCGCTGCCCAAACCGGAGGAAGATGATGGCGATCTCCTGGGTTTGAGTAATTTAGCAGATCCAGAATCTGACTCTGAGGCAGACTCTGTTGGTCTTGGGTCTGACGACCACTAGCAGGACGACAATGCTTTCTCCATCCTGTCAGCTGCGAAGCAGCTTGAGACGGAGACCCGGTGCAGCAGCTCACCAAACCCGACTGTATCGGACCTGCACGTTGTCTGTAGAACAGCAGCTGCAAAGCTGGGCGTTGAGTGGCCGGAGAACCCTCATAGAGACATCCACATCTCCGTATGAGGGGAAAAGGCTTCCGAAAGCTAAATCTTCCACCAGACAGCTGCTGCCGGTTTACCCAGAGTGCCTGGAGGAGACAATCCGGTCGTGGAGCAGTTTGCTCACCTCCAAAAATGCCATCCAGGGAAGAGCGGCGCAGGACTGGACCGGCGTGGAGGACAGCGGGTTTTCACGGCTCCCTCCTGTGGAGCCTCTGCTAGCATCTCATCTGCACCCATCTCAGAAGTCGAGCATGATAGTGGCAGGACCAACCCTCCCATCAGTCAGCTTTTAATGAGAAAGCTACAAGGCGGTGGTGGCATCGGTGAAAGCGTTGAACGCCTCATCTCTTAACCTTGCTTATCAAGTGGAGCTTCAAGAGGAGATGGCGGGAACACCGCGGGCTGATCTGTCGGATGAGCGATGCATGGTGACCGACCTCTGCCTGCGCCTCCACTGAAGCGTTGCCAAGGTCTCAGGGAGAGCGATGGCTCTAATGGTCACCCAGGAGAGAGGCAGATGGTTGAATCTCTACAGCCAATCTCAGAGGGAGAAGAACCAGATCCTTGACACCCCGGTAGACCCAAAAGGTTTATTCAGATCCACCGTCGAAGCCATGCAAAAACGCTGCGAGGAAAAAAAGAGGGTAGATGAAGTGCTTAAACTGTGCCTGCCCAGTAGAGCGCAGCCTCCTCTTCCCGCTGCACCGCGTCAGACGTTCGCTCAGGCGGCAGCTAGACCGGTGAATCGCATCCCTTGACCCCAGCCTCAGTTGGCAGACCGCAAGAAGCAAAGCGAACTCAAGGGAGCATAGGGAAGAAAGCCCTTTGCAACACCATTGACATCGGGAGCCCAAGCCAACCCTCCAGCCACCACAAGTTCGAAGAAAAAGTGGCGGGCTACCTAGGGAGCTGTACGCAAAGCAGGAGAGCTGCTAGACACCTGCTCCCTCCCAGCCGGGAAATGTTTTGTCCCAGTTCGAGTTTGTAAAGCACCGTTCAGTGCTATTCAAATGGCCTGCAGAGCCAGCGTTGGATCTCACAGTTCAGAGCCAAACAAAGATGAGAAGGATTGCATTCTTTTTAGGGCATAATACAGCCATGCTCGGGAAGAAAACGCACGCATCCTGCAGGAGGAAATAACCTCTTTGCTAAACAAACACGCGATTCGGCTGGTCCCGCAGGAGGGAAGGCTTTTACTCCAGATATTTTCTCATCCGAAGAAAAAGCACACAGATGCAGACAGAAATGCTCATATCACATCTGACGGCTCTGGGTTTCACAATAAACTGGGAAAAGAGTATCTTAACCCTAGTACAAAAAATCACCAATATTGGGCTGTCTCTGAATTAGGACGTGTTCAGGGCGCGCCTCTCAGCGGAAAGATTGAAAACCTTTTCACATATGCCTCTGCCTTCCGCAGAGGCATATCTGGCTGTGCCACAGGCTGCTGAGCCTCTTAGCATCAGCGCTGGCCATCATCAGGTTTTGCCGTTTGCGCATGCATTCAAAATCGGGTGGCAATGCTCAATTTAAGCCAGACAAGTCCCGCCCACAGGAAGGTGGAAGTTTCCCAGACAATGCGTTGAGTCCGGAAACTGGCTGCATCCCTAGACCGCCACGTTACTATTGGAACCATCCTAACGCGGAAGGTTATTACCACAGACGCCTCGTTAGCTGGCTGGGGAGCCACACAAGGGCATTATGGTAAATGGTGTGTGAAAGCTGCAAATACGGAAAACTCAAATAAACTGCCTGGAGCTCATGGCTCTCTCGCTAGCTCTGAGACATTTTCTGCCCTTCATCAGAGGGCAGCATGTTTTGGGCAGCATGTTTTGTCAGGACAGACAACACAACTGTGGTTGCATACATCAACAGGCAGGGATGGTCTGCGCTCACACCATTTACACATGCTGGCACACTGATCGTCTGGTCCAGCTCATAACTGCTGTAACCGAGAGCCATTCATGTGCCAGGGGTGATGAACAGGGTGCGGATATCAAGATTTCAAAAGTCTATATCTTTAAAGTGCTTTGAGAACAAGCTATACTGTCCATGAGAAAATGAGTGAATTACGGTGCGGCAGTGATCCCGCGTCTGCTACGACAACCGCAGTTTTCATCTCCACTTTATTCACTATTTGCGGTGATATGAGCCCCTCTGCCACCCATACCACGTCCACTGCTTGGCGTTTGCAGGATGCTTCCACGAATCACACATCGTGAGTAAAAGGAAAAACACTCTTTCGCTCTGCACTACTCTCGTCACGCGCCACTGCTTCGCCGCCGCGACTCTGGGTGGGAGGGTGTTTTAAGATAAGATAAGATAAGATAAGATAGACTTTAATGATCCCGGAGGAAATTGTTTTGCCAGGGTTACAATTAACAATTAACACGACACACTCATCTCACATACAACACAGTACAGTACACAATCACCATATAACAATAAGTACATTACTAATTATCCCTCCTGCAGATGGAAGAGGAATTGAACATTTTGATTGCCCCAGGTAAGAAAAACCTCCTGTGGCGTTCTGTGTTGACTCTCGGTGGTCTCAGTCTCCGGCTGAAGGTGCTCTGACAGGCCGTCAGCGTGGCATGTAGGGGGTGGGAGGTGTTATCCTTGATCCTCCTCTCTGACACCTCCACCACAGACTCCAGTTCCAGTCCCAGGACAGAGCCAGCTCTCCTGATGAGCTTGTTGAGTCTGTTGGTGTCAGCCGTCCTCAGCTGGCTGCCCCAGCACACGACAGCGTAGAAGATGGTGCTGGTGACCACCGAGGGGTAGAACATCTGCATTATGGTCCTGCAGACGTTGAAAGATCTTAGCCTCCTGAGGAAGTACAGTCTGCTCTGACCTTTTTTGTAGACAGTGTGTGTGTTCTTAGACCAGTCCAGTTTATTGTCTATGTGGACACGGAGGTATTCGTAGTCATCCACTATGTCCACAGCTGAGCCGTTGATGATGACGGGTTTTGGGCTGTTCCACTGTTTCCTGAAGTCCACCACCAGCTCATTTATCTTCCCGACGTTAAGCTGCAGATGGTTCAGCCCACACCACTCCACGAACCTGTCCACCACACTCCTGTACTCAGCCTTCTGGTCCCTGCTGATGCAGCCCACGATGGCAGAGTCGTCTGAGAACTTCTGCAGGTGGCAGGTCTGTGAGCAAAACCTGAAGTCAGAGGTGTAGAGCGTGAACAGGAACGGAGACAGTACTGTCCCCTGTGGGACCCCCGTACTGCTCCGTATGATGTCTGATGTGGTGTGTTGCAGTCTTACATACTATGGGCGGCCTGTTAGGTAGTTGTTGATCCCGGCCACCAGTGGAGCGTCCACCCGCATGTCCAGGAGTTTGTTGCCGAGGAGAGCCTGTCGGAGGGTGTCGAACGCACTAGAGAAGTCAAAGAACGTGACTCTCACCTTGCTGCTTGCCTCCTCCAGGTGCGAGTAGACTCTGTGCAGCAGGTAGATGATGGCGTCTTCCACTCCCATCCGGGGCTGGTACGCGAACTGCAGGGCGTCCAGTGAAGTCCGACGATGTCACGCAGGTGCTTCAGGACGAGCCGCTCTAGTGACTTCAAGACATGCGATGTCAGGGCAACCGGCCTGTAGTCACTGTGTGTGGTGGGTGTCTTCTTCTTGGGCACAGGAACCAGACATAAAGTTTTCCACCGGTCGGGAACGACCCTCTGGCTCAGGCTCAAGGTGAAGATGTGATGGAAGATCCCACACAGCTGAGTTGCACATCCTCCTTGACGCAGGCGACTTAACCGTCTTGTCACCTCTTCTGCGGTGATGGTTATAGGGGATGGCGGGGAGAGTCCCTCGGATGAAGATGGGACTTAACCATCTTGTCACCTCTTCTGCCATGATGGTTATAGGGGATGGCGGGGAGAGTCCCTCGGATGAAGATGGGCAGGCGGGCTGTGTTGCTACTGAAGCAGTTGTCTCATCAAACCTGTTGAAAAACAGGTTTAGCTGGTTAGCCTCCTGTCGGTCTCCTTCCATCAGCTGGTCGCCCTTTTTGCTGTAACCAGTGATGGCTCTCATCCCACTCCACACCTCCCTCATGTTGTTCTGTTGGAGCTTGCTCTCTAGCTTCCTCCTGTAGCTGTCCTTCCCCTCCTCAATCCTCACCCCTAGTTCCCTTTGTAATCTCCTCAGCTCCTCTTTGTCCCTGCTCCTGAATGCAGCCTTCTTCCTGTTCAGTACTGCCTTGATGTCCCGGGTCACCCACGGTTTGTTGTTGGGATAACAGCTCACAGTCTTTGTGGGGATGATGTTGTTGGTGCAGAAGTTAACGTAATCCGTGATGCAGCCAGTGTGGTCATTGATGTCCCCTCCCCGTGCGTCACAAAGAACATCACAGTCTGTTACCTCAAAGCATCCCTGGAGGGTCTCCTTAGCCTCCGGTGACCATTGCTGAACAGTTCTGGTGACCACATGTTCTCTCTGGACAGCAGGGATGTAGAGTGGCTTCAGGTGAAGAATGTTGTGGTCAGCTCTGCCAAGTGGAGGTAGAGCTGTGGCACTGTATGCATCCTTAACATTAGCATACAGCAGGTCTATTGTGTTATTGTCTCTTGTTTTACAGTCCACAAACTGCTTGAATGTGGGTAGGGTTGAGATGAGAGTAACATGATTAAAATCCCCAGAAATGGCGATGAAAGCGCTGGGGTGCAGGGTCTGCAGTCTGGCGGTCGCAGATGTGATGACGTCACATGCCCGCGACGCGTCTGCATCGGTGGCATGTAAACAATGATGACGATGGTATGGGAAAACTCACGCTGCAAATAATACGGACGCAGGCTGACTGTTAACAGTTCGATGTCCGGTGAACACACACGCTCCTTCACAGTTACGTGTCCCGGGTGGCACCACTTGTTATTACCGTAGACAGCGACTCCCCCTCCCCTCTTCTTGCCGCTGTCGGCGCTACTCCTGTCCCCTCGCACCAACTTAAAGCCAGGCAAACTCACCACAGAATCGGTAATGTTGTCGTGAAGCCACGTCTCTGTGAAGCACAGGAGCGATCCCACACGGAAAACACTGTCTCTCCTCGTAAGCGCCGTTAGCTCGTCCATTTTATTTACCAGCGATCTCACGTATCCCATGACGATGGAGGGGAGATACGGCCGGCATCTCCTCTTCCTCAGCCACCGTCTCCTACCGGCTCTGCAGCCCGGGTACTTTCTCCTCAGTTCTTAGGGGATTTTGTGTCTCTCCCTGTACGTTCCGCTCCTTCGGAGATCCCTCAGCTGGTTCCTTGTGTAAACAATCTGAGCCTGATGCTGCTTCGCCAGGGCCGGGGCCACGCTGGAAAAAAGTAACCCAGCCACCAGAAATGCGGCCAAAAACTTGCAGCGCTGCATAAATGGCTTAAATAAATAATTAGACACTAAGAATGCCATAAAAAGGCCAAAATACCCTAAAAGACAAGCTAACACAGGTAACAAAAACGTAGAACCACGTAAAAGTAGACAGGATGACACGGAGCAACTCTGGCGGCAGCCGTCCTGAACGGCGCTCAGTTTTTACAAACTCTTTTTACTCAAAAACTTTTAATAGAACCATCTTCACAAATGCTGCTCAGATTACAGGCACATGTGTCCCCTAACTCCTGGTGAAAAGAAGTAACAAGGCACGACACCACATTTGTAGATACACCCTTTTTTATTCAGCAATGTCGCTTGTCGCAATATTGCATCTTTGGCGCATAGAAGGTTAAGTATACTTGGAAGCCATTTCAGCTTGTCATGTAGGCTTTAGACATAAAACATTGGGGCAACACACCCTGGTGTGTCAGTTTATGAAAGGCGCACGGAGGCTCCGACCAGTGTCAAGAAGCCTTACTCCTTTATGGGAGCTACCGGTGGTGCTTGATGGCTTGTCACGCCCTCCTTTTGAGCCTTTAGAGCTTGATTCAAAACTTTGTGGGAGTTAACATCAACTTTGCATTGTGCAATACACAAGAGTAAAAGAAAAAAATCAGCTTTCTTTGATAAAACTGTTGGTTCAACTGCTCAGAAGCATCAACCGAAAACAAGCAACAATATCTAAATGTTTCTGTTACTATCTAAAATAGCCTAAACATTTTTTAGATTTTTTCTTACTGAAATTAAGTGGCTCAAGGTAGGGGCAGATTTTGATTGACTGTTCTCAAAATGGAGAACATCGGAAAACTCATCCAAAATAGGCCAAAAGGGGCTGATGTACACAGTGGGAGGCTCTGGATCAGAACAGTTTGTTCATTGGAGCTTTGTACATAAGTAGCTTCACACAGGCTTTTGTGATTTCTAAAAAAGTTGCTTTTCATCTAAGCTTTATTCTTCTTTGGATAAGCGCAAAGTAAACATCCATGGCAACTTATGCACAGATCTGAAGCTTCACAGGTTACTTCAATTGTTGAACTTCCTGTCCCTTTCCAGTAGACTAAACGAGTGAGGATGCACAGACAAAAACACCCAGATCCGGATGCTTCTTTACTATCAAGCTTGGCTGAGAAAAATAGACATCTAATGTGTCATCATCATCATAGTCAAAAAGAAATTGAATTGGAAGTGAAGAATAAGTTTATACAATTTTTTTAACTAAATGGTAATACTAAATAAATGTACTCAAATTTTATTTTATTTTATTTTTTTGCTGCTGTAATAAATAGTTTTTCAAGTAATTGTTTTCATATTTAACCAGATATGGTATTAAATGCAGGGTTTTAAAGTTCACAAACATAATAGCTGAATTCAACCTTTTTCTTTTTATCACAACTCAATGTAGACTCTTGCTATTTTGTGAATACAATCAGAACTACAATCAGATTAGAAGTAAGGCATTGTTTTCCGCATTCATCTAACCATCCATTCTGCTATGTAAGCAAACAGACATGATTTCCATGCCTGATTCGGTAATGCAGTGCATTGGGATTGTGTTTTCCTGAATTGGCTAACACTTACTTCTAACTCTTGCTGCATGCTCCATCTCTGTAAATCTTTCAACGACATGCAGTCATTCTTTGGAGCTTTTACCAGTTGTGTGTCGGTGTAAGCTAAACATCTTCAATTAACATTCATTCTGTTTTGCACTACTGCATCACCCTTTCCTCGTTCAAAATGGAGAGGAGAGATAAACATAATGACTTCTTTAACTTGATAGCATCTTTGCAGTTGTAGTAATGAGTGCAATTTAATGTTGTGTGTGAGTATTTGTTACTATTGGTAGAGCCAGGATGTAGCTGATTTTATAAGCCCTTAAAATCCTGCATACTAGTTAAATCATGTGACCATTTTACAATTTTGAATTCACAAACATTTTATTAACCTAAATCAAATTTTCTCCTAATTCACTGCATTTAGTTTAAGAAAAAAACTTAGCGCTTTCAAGGCAGAAACAAGACCTGTCTTAAAATTGGAAATCAATTTAAAATGGGACAAGCACTTTGTAAGGGCCGTCTTTCAGTTCAATTCATGGTTTAAACCTGCCAGTTGAGAAGTAATGTTTTATGACAGAAAATCATGTGTGGTCTTAAAATATTGATCTGTGAGCATTAGGTGGAGGTCTTTTTAGCTATTTAGAAAAAGGATATTCAATAGCTTGTCATATCAAACTGGACTAGGAAAGGGCTAGAATGGCTTTCAGCTGAGTATGTTTGTTAAATTAAAGTTTTTTTTAGTTAGATAAATGTCAAGATGTCTTGTATTTCTCTGGTCTTTGGAATTTGATCATGCCTGACCCCTGAACCTGTTCTATCTTCACGGTAACAAACCTATTTTTGATTACAAATCTAGTTTTGCCTTGCCCCTCTATTTCGTATTTTTTGTCTGACTTTTGGATTTTTTATTTTTCTGTTAATTCTTGTTTCAAGTGTCTGAGCTGTGTCGGTTGAAATACTGTGTCCTTCTGCCGTGCCTCGGTGTGTGACAAAATAAAAGTATAATAAAAATAGCGATTTCGGCAGGTGTAAGTTTTATGAGTCATTTAGTCATTTTCCATATAACCATTAAGGTCAGAAAAACCCATTAAATATATTATTTGAAGAGAGAACTGTTACCAAACATTCCATTGTTCAGCATGAAAAATACATGGTGCTAAAATCTTTTACATAAAGATATTTGAGAAATTGGATTTTTCATTTGTGTTCAGCGAATCTAAGTCATTTCTTGAGTCTATGTGCATAGGGTTGATATAGTGCAGAAAGTAAATCTACAATTTGGTCTGAACTCTTTTTTTTATGTTGCTTCCAGTAACTTGTAGAATAAAGTAATCTAAAACCAGCTACCAAACCAATATCCAGCAGGAAATCCATCCAAACAGCATCTGATTAAGTTTCCTCTCTACAAAAACGCTCTACACAGTAATATTTACCATGGAGGTTGCAGTTGATAACACACTACTATCGAAGAGTAAATTCGATGTGTAATTAGATATGGAACAATGGGTCTTAGAAATGAAGATCATCATTGATCCTCTTCTTTTTTATCTGCAAAGTTAGCTATGTGTTATTGGTTTATAAGAAACTTCTCAGATTGAATGTTATACCAATGATTAAAAACTGGCCTTGGTTAAAATCACTGGTCAGTTACACTTTTATTTTAGGGAATAAACTGGATTATATCTAATCTGTCTGACCTTGTGATTTAACTCACCAGATTAAGACACTGCTCTGCATAATCTTGTCAAAGGACAGAAAATAATTGGAGAAGGGCTAAAAGCAGGCGCTGTCCTATTTGCCTACGCATGTGTTTTTTGATGGAAAGCCGTTGGGGTGGATGTAGCGATATCAAGTGACTGCAATATCAGGAAAAGAAGACCTGGCTAAGGCCTGTGATCTAAAAACCACAGTTGTGCCTTTGGTCATCGGGGCCCTTGGGGTAGTCCCCCCAAGCTGGACCTGTGGCTAAAACAACACAAGAAATCTCAGTCCAGAAATATGCAGTTGTAGGCACAGTCAAGATACTACGCATATATATTAAATTACAATAAACGTTGAAAGACTTCTAAAAAGAACTTTGTGATGGATGTTCCTGAACTTGATAATTATATGGAAAATAAATATATATTAATGGAACATCGCACTTGTGTTATTCCATTATTTTAAACACTACGTACACACTTCAAAAGCTTTACGCCATGACGTGAGCATTGGTGTAGTGCCATTTATCTGTAATAGAAGAAAACTGCTTATGTGCTCTGGTATAGCTGCTATAAGTACAATACACAGTCAACACTGACTTCAAAGGAAAGACAAAGACAAATCTTAACATTAGTATTCTCTGTCGGTTAAATAGTTGAGCTGTGGAATAAATTCTTTATTTGGAATGACTAAGTAAACAGGATCAGCTCATTTACATTCAAGTTCTTTGCATTCTTTGCATTTCAATTGTCCTCCGTCCTAAGGAATTAAGCAACAATGACCTAGGTCTAGAAAAGAAAAATCTTTGAATCATGAGCAAAAAATATAATGACAGGGTTAGTGTGAGCCAAAAGCTATTTATTTCAAATTAACCTTCAGTCAATATAAAAGAAAAATAAGCGTGTAGAAAACGTGGGAAATTGTCATTGAATTAAAAATCTATCTGTGAAATAAATATGGAAATCTTCAAGGGTACGCACACTTCGACAATGTAGGAAACACTTTAAAAGTGCTCTCAAAAACAAGATGAAAGATGAATAAAACTTGCAACAGTATCCATGTAAAAGTACCAAAAAGAATAAATAAATGTAACTCTTATTTTGTCAAAAGCCAAATACTAGGGACTGGTCTAAAAAGCTGTTACGATATGGGACAGACAGGAGAATTTTATTTTAGATGTCAGAGAATCGAGCCCTGCAGGACCCCGAACCACAAAACAACAGAGGGAATAAAAGTTGAAGCACCAAATTTTCCTCCAAAACCGTTTCCAATTGGTTAGAAAAGGCGATTTAAGAAAAACTTTAGACAGAAAATTAAGCTTGTTGGTGTTGAAAACATACAGAAGTCTTTATACTATTGGGAAATATTGGTCATCAGTCGCGACTGAAATATTGATATTGAATATTATTATTGACATTTTAAGAAAACTTTCTTTACATATTTCGGTGTTGCCTTATAGCAATGCTGCCAGTCCTACAGTATTTAGAATAAAACCTCCAGCTTCCTCTTCTTTTTCATTTCTGTTTAACCTTTTGGCTCTTGTGCTTAACCCTACCATGTGTCATTTAGGAAGGATCCGCCTAGCTTTATGCTGTCAGGTTTTTAATGAAGCCGATGCTACTAAGCCAGCATACAACTCAAGAATAACACATTGCTGATCAAGTAAAGCCAAAAACGTAGCAATGAACTGGTTGATTATACATCAAAGGTGGTATCAAATAACAGTGCCTTATGATCAGGAAATATTTTGTCAAAAACAATAAACATTTGAAACAGACACACTAGAAGTAAGGAGGACGCTGAGGAGGATCAACCCCCGGAAAGCTGCTGGCCCAGACAACATCCCCGGACGGGTGCTGAGAGAGTGCGCGGACCAGCTCTCAGACGTGCTGGCGGACATCTTCAACGCCTCCCTCAGCC
>JAVLVB010000283.1:123424-146394 GCA_032876305.1 Orestias chungarensis
AGAATAGATTTTAAAACAGCTTTGCTTGTGTACAAGTCTCTTCATGGTTTAGCCCCAAAGTACATATCTGACATGTTAGAGCCATATGAACCAGCCAGGACTCTGAGAACCTCAGGTAGTGGCCTCCTGCTGATGCCCAGAGTCAGGACCAAACAAGGGGAGGCTTCATTCCAGTTTTATGCTCCTAAAATCTGGAACATTCTTCCTGAAGAGGTTAGACAGGCTTCAACTCTGCTGTTGTTTAAATCCAGGCTGAAAACAGCCTTATTTAACTGTGCATATAGCAACTGAGTACTATTACTATTATTATTATTTCATTTTTTGTTTTTTTGTTTTTTTTTTGTTTTTTTTTTTCTTTTAAATTCAAAACTGATTTTATTGTTTCATTTTCTGATCTTTTTTCTTATGTAAAGCACTTTGAATTGTCTTGTACACGAAAATGTGCTATACAAATAAACTTGCCTTGCCTTGCCTTAACTATTCAAAGAACAAACATGAGTACCAGACTCACAAAGCAATTGTAAAAAGGTGCCCTGGATTAATGGGTCCCGTTTTTGGCAAGAACAAAGATAAGAGAAAAAGTAAAAGAAAAAGAATAGGTAGAGGTGCTGTGATGCCTTTGGCAATGTCACTTTGACATAAATCACCCACAGAAGCAGTTTGACAAACAAATTAGCACATTTTCAAATAAATGGTATTTACATATAAGTGGCCGGTGTCATCAGGGTAATGTTCCCTGCCACAAGGCAAAAATGAGTTAAGATAGCAACAGCAACCTCGATTTGCCTCCAAATTCTCTAATCTACCCCTTAATTGAGGACCTATGGTGTTTGCTATACAAAATAAAGAGACAAAGAAAAACATTTAATCCACGTAGGCCCCAGCTCACAAAGCTCAGGACCATAAGTAGTCTGCTGCTAACATCCTGGAGCCAGATTCCACAGCACACCCGTTGCAATAAGATACAAGTAAAACCTCAAAGGTTTGTCATAAAATTCTACCTGATTGATGGATACTTCAAGAATAAATATGTAATTAGAGATTGAAAGACAGTTGATCAAAAGTAGTGCAAATATCCTTTTAATTAGTCAATTTAAAACCAGCTTTGGTTTCATTAGCCAATTTAAGCTCACTGTTTAGAACTAAGGATTGACTGGACTTGCAAACAAAGCAGGAACAGAAATCATGTGAATTGCACAAGAAACAGAAAATTTTCTATGTCTGAGTACTTATTCTGCTTCCTAATCAATGCTACCCTGGGCAGTGAGCCACATTACCCATCTGAAAAGCTGTTACCCCTGGCAAGTGGAATTCAGTGGTTACCACAGCATAAATTGCAAGTCACAAAGAAACTCAGTAACAAATGTCCACATCTAGAATCAACCGGATGTGATGAAAATTTTAATTCTTTAAATAAACATGGTTAAAAATAAAACGTTTTGTTTTTTTTGGCTTCTTTATGTCACTTTCTGCCCTCGTCACTACAATTCAATGTGTCTATTCTTTCCAATGTCTTGTAGGGTTTCTTTTTAGATACATTTCAATTCAGCAAGTTTTATTGCCACGGCAATGGAAAGAATGGGCGAAGCCTCTCCATAGCTTTGCATATTTGTGCGTTTGGTTCCGTATCGGTCCTGTTGCGTTTTCTCAGCTATGCTTCAATTTGATTTATTCAGGCTGTCGTCGTGCTGAGAGGGCTGACGGTTTCATACCTGCTAGTCTTTCAAGGCTTTTACCCACAGTATCTACTTCCACGTAATTAAATACAGCGCAAGAGATAAAAAATATACTATTTGCTTAAATTAAATAAACATTCTTTCAACCTACAATTCATTTTCTGTTACAGTAACAAAACAAATCATAATTTTCATGACATAGTTTTCATCTTCCATTGTTTTGTAAATGGACTGCAATGTTCTAGGAGAAAAAGCATATGCCCACCACTTGGACAAAGGTTACAAATGCATTTGGATTTGTGATGAATGTTTGTGACAGACAAATAAAATACAGTTGCATTATCTAAGACACAACTTGGCCTAAATCTATTCTTCCATACTTTTAAAGAAAGAGACACCCTCACCAATTATCATCTGTGTACATGTCAAGATGGCTTTTCTCCTCAAATGTTCAAAAACATGCCGTTTTCCTTGACATTTGCGTACTGAAAATACCAAATCTATCCGACTAATTACAACTCTTATGAAAAAATCCAGGTAGACATTAAAATAAATGGTAGGTTGGAAGATACTTTGGTGGGAAGAGGCAGTGCACAAAAAAAGGACAAAAGCTGTGGGGATCAGAGCGTCTGAAAAAAGAAATCAAGGTGGAGCCCAGTAATTCAGGGAATGAAATAGGATGTGATTAGGTGGTGGGGTGATTGGACAGGCGGAAAACATGTGCAAATACAGCACACCAAAAGGTTTCAGGAATGTCATTGATGTGAGAAATGTTCTATAAATGTCTTTCCAGAAAAAAATCACATGCTGAAACCATTTACAAGGTGGAAAGTGAGGTGAGTCATGCAAGACAATCAAATAGGTTTACATTTAAATTTGGAACATGGTTAAAAATGTCCATGTTTTCACATGGGTTTCCCACATTTTCTTGTATTATATATTTCCAAAGTGTGCCACATATTTTCTCGTCTATACACATATGTGAGTTAATATGTTAATGGAAAATGGAAAAGAAAAATATTTGGTCACATGTTGAGAATGTAACCAACATGTGGAAAATGGGAAACATTTGACATTCATATAATTTTTTTGTAAGGCTGTATAGCTCTCTCCAGGTAGGGCCATCTCCCGTCACTTTGGCTATGCATTCACAGATGAAGTGACCCACGAAAGCCCAAGAGAGTGTTCACAATCTTTATCTAAGCAACCACTTACAAGTACAGCTATGCATATCCAGACACCTCGTGTGAAGGGCATACTACTTAAAAACCACTGGGCTGAAAAAGAGTGAGCATGCCTTCAGTGGGGAAGTGATGGTGCAATTCATTTGTACTTGTGCCTGTTAAAAAAAATCTGTTCTTAAAGGCTTTCAAAGTGACATTGCCAAAGGAATCACAGCTTACAGGCTTTTAGACACAGCAAGGCTTCAAATATTTATATTCTATTTGTACATTTTAGCATTCATTTGGTAAAGGTCTACCTAATTCACATATGAATACATGAAGTGAAGCTAATTGCACACATTTAACCGGAAAGTTTTACTGTCTAACCCTGATCCTGCCTGCATCAACTGGTCTTAGCCTTTAGAAGTCTATCTAGGCTTTTTTTTAAATAGTTACAGTAAATAATTGAATGGAGTAATGTTGCCTTTTCCCCCTAAAAATGCTTTGGAGACTCATTTAATTTAAACATTGTAAATTAATACAGGCCTATCCACAAGAATAAAGAAGTGTATTCTCTTTTAAGGCTCTAAGAACAAGATGTTGTTATTCTGATTTTGGAGGTTTTGTGTGTCATCATAGGGTCTTCAGCATTTTCTCTTGCATTATTTGGCAATCATTTTATAACAGTGTTACAGTTCAAAGTGCCTTTAGGTCTTCTAAGGGTTAGAGTAAAATGTCCTAGCTGATCAAACAAATCCAAGTTTCTGTTCTTTCAAATCAGTCCTGACTGGCACACAGAAGAGACGTCTGCTGTGAGAGGAGGGACATCCTCTAACTATAAATACAGACTTAACACATGTGATCCTCAGTCTATCACCTCTTCTCGCTCCCAGAAGCAACTCTCAGACGACTGGTACGGTAACTATTGAGCTAGCTTCACTGTTCATAGAGCGAGCTAACAACTCGGTCGCTGAACGCTTCTCAGTAGCTGTACTTAGCTGTCCTGAGTTTTACACTGTTCTGTTATCAAACACAAATAGGGACTAGTCACCAAACAAACTGCAAGCTTTCGCTTTAATTTTAAAAAGAAGCACACAGTTGCGAAGCTAGCTTCTGTGCTTACCATGGGGAGAGCTGGGCAGCCAACTAAATCCTGCACGTGTGGCAACCTCATTTCTGGGGCAGATACTCATTGTGTCTGCGCTTACTGCCTCGGCCCTGCAACATGCCCAGGATGGGTTAGCGTCCCCAGTGAGCTGCGAACACTGTGCTCGGCTCTTGCTTCAATCTCGTCGATGCAGGCCTGTCGGAATTCGATCCTCTGCTGGGGGTTTTCAAATACACGCCACCGGTTTGCACCGCTACCGATGAGAAAGAGCCCCTGTCATTTGGAGTCAGTTGAGGTGACCAGTTTTTACACTGTCGCACCGCTGCCCAAACCGGAGGAAGATGATGCCGACCTCCTGGGCTTGAGTAATTTAGCAGATCCAGAATCTGACTCTGAGGCAGACTCTGTTGGTCTTGGGTCTGACGACCACTAGGAGGACGACAATGCTTTCTCCATCCTGTCAGCTGCGAAGCAGCTGGAGACGGAGACCCGGTGCAGCAGCTCTCCAAACCCGACTGTATCGGACCTGAATGATGTCTGTTGAAGAGCAGCTGCAAAGCTGGGCATTGAGTGGCCGGAAAACCCTCATAGAGACATCCACGTCTCGGTATGAGGGGAAAAGGCTTCCGAAAGCTAAATCTTCCACCAGACAGCTGCTGGCGGTTTACCCAGAGTGCCTGGAGGAGACAATCCGGTCGTGGAGCAGTTTGCTCACCGCCAAAAATCCCATCCAGGGAAGAGGGGCGCAGGACTGGACCGGCGTGGAGGCCACGGCGGTTTTTCACGGCTGCCTCCTGTGGAGCCTCTGCTAGCATTTCATCTGCACCCATCTCAGAAGTCGAGCATGACAGTGGCAGGACCAACCCTCTCGTCAGTCAGATTTTAATGAAAAAGATACAAGACGGTGGTGGCATTGGTGAAAGCGTTAAACTTCTCATCTCTTAACCTTGCTTATCAAGTGGAGCTTCAAGAGGAGATGGCGGGAACACCGCGGGCTGATCTGTGGGATGAGCGATGCATGGCGACCGACCTCTGCCTGCGCCTCCACAGAAGCGTTGCCAAGGTCTCAGGGAGAGCGATGGCTCTGATGGTCACCCAGGAGAGAGGCAGATGGTTGAATCTTTACAGCCAATCTCAGAGGGAGAAGAACCAGATCCTTGACACCCCGGTAGACCCAAAAGGTTTATTCAGACCCACCGTCGAAGCCATGCAAAAACGCTGCGAGGAAAAAAAGAGGCTAGATGAAGTGCTTAAAATGTGACTGCCCAGTAGAGCGCAGCCTCCTCTTCCTGCTGCAACGCGTCAGACGTTTGCTCAGGCGGCAGCTAGACCGGTGAACTGCATCCCTTGACCCCAGCCTCAGTCGGCAGACCGCACGAAGCAAAGCGAACTCAAGGGAGCATGGGGAAGAAAGCCCTTTGCACCACCATTGACATCGGGAGCCCAAGCCAACCCTCCAGCCACCACGAGTGCGAAGAAAACGTGGCGGGCTACCTAGGGAGCTGTACGCAAAGCAGGAGAGCTGCTAGACACCTGCTCCCTCCCAGCCGGGAAATGTTCTGTCCCAGTTCGAGTTTGTAAAGCACGGTTCAGTGCTATTCAAATGGCCTGCAGAGCCAGCGTTGGAGCTCACAGTTCAGATCCAAACAAAGATGAGAAGGATTGCATTCTTTCAAGGGCATAATACAGTCATATGCTCGGGAAGAAAACGCACGGATCCTGCAGGAGGAAATAACCTCTTTTCTAAACAAACACGCGATTCGGCTGGTCCCGCAGGAGGGAAGGCTTTTACTCCAGATATTTTCTCATCCGAAGAAAAAGCACACAGATGCAGACAGAAATGCTCATATCACATCTGACGGCTCTTGGTTTCACAATAAACTGGGAAAAGAGTATCTTAACCCTAGTACAAAAAAAATCACCTATATTGGGCTGTCTCTGAATTAGGACGTGTTCAGGGCGCGCCTCTCAGCGGTAAGATTGAAACCTTACCCCCTAAATCTAAACTTGATCCTCCTCTCTGACACCTCCAACACAGACTCCAGTTCCAGTCCCAGGACAGAGCCAGCTCTCCTGATGAGCTTGTTGAGTCTGTTGGTGTCAGCCGTCCTCAGCTGACTGCCCCAGCACACGACAGCGTAGAAGATGCCGCTGGTGACCACCGAGTGGTAGAACATCTGCAGCATGGTCCTGCAGACGTTGAAAGATCTGAGCCTCCTGAGGAAGTACAGTCTGCTCTGACCTTTTTTGTAGACAGTGTGTGTGTTCTTAGACCTGTCCAGTTTATTTTCTATGTGGTCACTGAGGTATTTGTAGTCATCCACTATGTCCACAGCTGAGCCGTTGATGATGACGGGGTCTGAGGGGTTCCACTGTTTCCTGAAGTCCACCACCAGCTCATTTATCTTCCCGACGTTAAGCTGCAGATGGTTCAGCCCACACCACTCCACGGACCTGTCAACCACACTCCTGTACTCAGCCTCCTGATCCCTGCTGTTGCAGCCCACGATGGCAGAGTCGTCTGAGAACTTCTGCAGGTGGCAGGTCTGTGAGCAAAACCTGAAATCAGAGGTGTAGAGCGTGAACATGGAACGGAGACAGTACTGTCCCCTGTGGGACCCCCGTACTGCTTCGTATGATGTCAGATGTGGTGTGTTGCAGTCTTACATACTATGGGCGGCCTGTTAGGTAGTTGTTGATCCAGGCCACCAGTGGAGCGTCCACCCGCATGTCCAGGAGTTTGTTGCCGAGGAGAGCCTGTCGGAGGGTGTCGAACGCACTAGAGAAGTCAAAGAATGTGACTCTCACCTTGCTGCTTGCCTCCTCCAGGTGCGAGTAGACTCTGTGCAGCAGGTAGATGATGCCGTCTTCCACTCCCATCCGGGGCTGGTACGCGAACTGCAGGGGGTCCAGTGAAGTCCGACGATGTTACGCAGGTGCTTCAGGACGAACTGCTCTAGTGACTTCAAGACTTCAACCGGCCTGTAGTCACTGTGTGTGGTGGGTGTCTTCTTCTTGGGCACAGGAACCAGACATAAACTTTCCACCGGTCGGGAACGACCCTCTGGCTGAGGCTCAAGGTGAAGATGTGATGGAAGATCCCACACAGCTGAGTTGCACATCCTCCTTGATGCAGGCGACTTAGCCGTCTTGTCACCTCTTCTGCGGTGATGGTTATAGGGGATGGTGGGGAGAGTCCCTCGGATGAAGATGGGCAGGCGGACTGTGTTGTCTCATCAAACCTGTTGAAAAACAGGTTTAGCTGGTTAGCCTCCTGTCAGTCTCCTTCCATCAGCTGGTCGCCCTTTTTGCTGTGACCAGTGATGGCTCTCATCCCACTCCACACCTCCCTCATGTTGTTCTGTTGGAGCTTGCTCTCTAGCTTCCTCCTGTAGCTGTCCTTCCCCTCCTCAATCTTCACCCTCAGTTCCCTCTGTACTCTCCTCAGCTCCTCTTTGTCCCTGCTCCTGAATGCAGCCTTCTTCCTGTTCAGTACTGCCTTGATGTCCCTGGTCATCCACGGTTTGTTGTTGGGATAACAGCTCACAGTCTTTGTGGGGATGATGTTGTTGGTGCAGAAGTTAACGTAATCCGTGATGCAGTCAGTATGGTCATTGATGTCCCCTCCCTGTGCGTCACAAAGAACCTCATAGTCTGTTACCTCAAAGCATCCCTGGAGGGTCTCCTTAGCCTCCGGTGACCATTCCTGAACAGTTCTGGTGACCACATGTTGTCTCTGGACAGCAGGCATGTAGAGTGGCTTCAGGTGTAGAATGTTGTGGTCAGCTCTGCCAAGTGGAGGTAGTGCTGTGGCACTGTATGCATCCTTAACATTAGCATACAGCAGGTCTATTGTGTTATTGTCTCTGGTTTTACAGTCCACAAACTGCTTGAATGTGGGTAGGGTTGAGATGAGAGTGACATGATTAAAATCCCCAGAAATGGCGATGAAATTGCTGGGGTGCAGGGTCTGCAGTCTGGCGGTCGCAGATGTGATGACGTCACATGCCCGCGACGCGTCTGCAGCCGGTGGCATGTAAACAATGATGACGATGGTATGGGAAAACTCACGCGGCAAATAATACGGACGCAGGCTGACTGCTAACAGTTCGATGTCCGGTGAACACACACGCTCCTTCACATTTACGTGTCCCGGGTGGCACCACTTGTTATTAATGTAGACAGCGACTCCCCCTCCCCTCTTCTTGCCGCTGTCGGCGCTACTCCTGTCCCCTCGCACCAACTTAAAGCCAGGCAAACTCACCACAGAATCGGTAATGTTGTCGTGCAGCCACGTCTCAGTGAAGCACAGGAGCGATCCCACACGGAAAACACTGTCCCTCCTCGTAAGCGCCGTTAGCTCGTCCATTTTATTTACAAGCGATCTCACGTATCCCATGACGATGGAGGGGAGATACGCCCGGCATCTCCTGTTCCTCAGCCCCCGTCTCCTACCGGCTCTGCAGCCCCGGTACTTTCTCCTCAGTTCTTAGGGGATTTTGTGTCTCTCCCTGTACGTTCCGCTCCTTCGGAGATCCCTCAGCTGGTTCCTTGTGTAAACAATCTGAGCCTGACGCTGCTTCGCCAGGGCCGGGGCCACGCTGGAAAAAAGTAACCCAGCCACCAGAAATGCGGCAAAAACTCGCAGCGCTGCATAATTAGCTTAAGTAAATAATTAGACACTAAGAATGCCATAAAAAGGCCAAAATACCCTAAAAGACAAGCTAACACAGGTAACAAAAACGTAGAACAAAGTAAAAGTAGACAGGACGACACGGAGCAACTCTGGCAGCAGCCGTCCTGAACGGCGCTCAGTTTTTACAAACTCTTTTTACTCAAAAACTTTTAATAGAACCATGTTCACAAATGCTGCTCAGATTACAGGCAGATGTGTCCCCTAACTCCTGGTGAAAAGAAGTAACAAGGCTCGACACCACATTTATAGATACAGCCTGTTTTATTCAGCAATGTCGCTTTTCGCAATATTGCATCTTTGGCGCTTAGAGGGTTAAGTATACCTCGAAGCCATTTCAGCTTGTCATGTAGGCTTTAGACATGAAACAGTGGGGCAACACCCCCTGGTGTGTCAGTTTATGAAAGGCGCATGGAGGCTCCGACCAGTGTCAAGAAGCCTTACTCCTTTATGGGAGCTACCGGTGGTGCTTGATGGCTTGTCACGCCCTCCTTTTGAGCCTTTAGAGCTTGATTCAAAAATTGTGGGAGTTAACTTCAACTTTGCATTGCGCAATACACATGAGTAAAATAAAAAAAATCAACTTTCTTTGATAAACTGTTGGTTCAACTGCTCAGAAGCATCAACCAAAAACAAGTAACAATATCTAAATGTTTCTATTACTATGTAAAATAGCCTAAACATTTTTTAGAGTTTTTGTTAATGAAATGAAGTGGCTCAAGATAAGGGCAGATTTTGATTGACTGTTCTCAAAATGGAGAACATCGGAAAACTCATCCAAAATAGGCCAAAAGGAGCTGATGTACACAGTGGGAGGCTCTGGATCAGAACAGTTTGTTCATTGGAGCTTTGTACATAAGTAGCTTCACACAGGCTTTTGTGATTACTAAAAAAGTTGCTTTTCATCTTAGCTTTATTCTTCTTTGGATAAGCGCAAAGTAAACATCCATGGCAACTTATGCACAGATCTGAAGCTTCACAGGTTACTTCAATGGTTGAACTTCCTGTCCCTTTCCAGTAGACTAAACGAGTGAGGATGCACAGACAAAAACACCCAGATCAGGATGCTTCTTTACTATCAAGCTTGGCTGAGAAAAACAGACATCTAATGTGTCATCATCATCATAGAAAAAAGAAATTGAATTGGAAGTGAAGAATAAGTTTATACAATTTTTTTTACTAAATACTAAATAAATGTACTCAAATTTTTTAATTATTTTTTTTTTGCTGCTGTAATAAATATTTTTTCAAGTAATTGTTTTCATATTTAACCAGATATGGTATTAAATGCAGGGTTTTAAAGTTCACAAACATAATAGCTGATTTCAACCTTTTTCTTTTTATCACAACTCAATGTAGACTCTTGCTATTTTGTGAATACAATCAGAACTACAATCAGATTAGAAGTGATGCATTGTTTTCCGCATTCATCTAACCATCCATTCTGCTATGTAAGCAAACAGACATGATTTCAATGCCATTTAAGTAATGCAGTGCATTGGGATTGTGTTTTCCTGAATTGGCTAACACTTACTTCTAACTCTTGCTGCATGCTCCATCTCTGTAAATCTTTCAGCGACATGCAATAAAGCAGTAATTCTTTGGAGCTTTTACCAGTTGTGTGTCGGTGTAAGCTAAACATCTTCAATTAACATTCATTCTGTTTTGCACTACTGCATCACCCTTTCCTCGTTCAAATGGAGAAGAGAGATAAACATAATGACTTCTTTAACTTGATAGCATCTTTGCAGTTGTAGTAACGAGTGCAATTTAATGTTGTGTGTGAGTATTTGTTACTATTGGTAGAGCCAGGATATAGCTGATTTTAAAAGCCTTTAAAATCCTACATACTAGTTAAATCCTGTGACCATTTTAAATTCACAAACATTTTATTAACCTAAATCAAATTTTCTTCTAATTCACTGCATTTAGTTTAAGAAAAAAACTTAGCGCTTTCAAGGCAGAAACAAGACCTGTCTTAAAATTGGAAATCAATTTAAAATGGGACAAGCACTTTGTAAGGGCCGTCTTTCAGTTCAATGCATGGTTTAAACCTGCCAGTTGAGAAGTAATGTTTTATGACAGAAAATCATGTGTGGTCTTAAAATATTGATCTGTGAGCATTAGGTGGAGGTCTTTTTAGCTATTTAGAAAAAAGATATTCAATAGCTTGTCATATCAAACTGGACTACGAAAGGGCTAGAATGGCTTTCAGCTGAGTAAGTTTGTTAAATTAAAGTTTTTTTTTAGTTAGATAAATGTCAAGATGTCTTGTATTTCTCTGTTCTTTGGAATTTGATCATGCCTGACCCCTGAACCTTTTCTATCTTCACGGTAACAAACCTATTTTTGATTACAAATTTAGTTTTGCCTTGCCCCTCTATTTCGTATTTTTTGTCTGACTTTTGGATTTTTTATTTTTCTATAAATTCTTGTTTCAAGTGTCTTAGCTGTGTCGGTTGAAATACTGTGTCCTTCTGCCGTGCCTCGGTGCGTGACAAAATAAAAGTGTAATAAAAATAGCGATTTCGGCAGGTGTAAGTTTTATGAGTCATTTAGTCATTTTCCATATAACCATTAAGGTCAGAAAAATCCATTAAATATATTATTTGAAGAGAGAACTGTTACCAAACATTCCATTGTTCAGCATGAAAAATACATGGTGTTAAAATCTTGTACATAAAGATATTTGAGAAATTGGATTTTTCATTTGTGTTCAGCGAATCTAAGTCATTTCTTGAGTCTATGTGCATAGGGTAGATATAGTGCGGAAACTAGATCAACAATTTTGTCTGAACTCTTTTTTTTTATGTTGCTTCCAGTAACTTGTAGAATAAAGTAATCTAAAACTAGCTACCAAACCAATATCCAGCAGGAAATCCATACAAACCGCATCTGATTAATTTTCCTCTCTACAAAAACGCTCTACACAGTAATATTTACCATGGAGATTGCAGTTGATAACACACTACTATTGAAGAGTAAATTAGATGTGTAATTAGATATGGAACAATGAGTTTTAGAAATGAAGATCATCATTGATCCTCTTCTTTTTTATCTGCAAAGTTAACTATGTGTAATTAGTTTATAAGAAACTTCTCAGATTGAATGTTATACCAATGATTAAAAACTGGCGTTGGTTAAAATCACTGGTCAGGTACACTTTTATTTTAGGGAATGAACTGGATTATATCTAATCTGTCTGACCTTGTGATTTAGCTCACCAGATTAAGACACTGCTCTGCATAATCTTGTCAAAGGACAGAAAATAATTGGAGAAGGGCTAAAAGCAGGCGCTGTCCTATTTGACTACGCATGTGTTTTTTGATGGAAAGCCGTTGGGGTGGATGTAGCGATATCAAGTGACTGCAATATCAGGAAAAGAAGACCTGGCTAAGGCCTGTGATCTAAAAACCACAGTTGTGCCTTTGGTCATCGGGGCCCTCAGGGTAGTCCCCCCAAGCTGGACCTGTGGCTAAAACAACACAAGAAATCTCAGTCCAGAAATATGCAGTTCTAGGCACAGTCAAGATACTACGCATATATATTAAATTACAATAAACGTTGAAAGACTTCTAAAAAGAACTTTGTGATGGATGTTCCTGAACTTGATAATTATATGGAAAATAAATATATACTAATGGAACAATGCACTTGTGTTATTCCATTATTTTAAACACTACATACACACTTCAAAAGCTTTACGCCATGACGTGAGCATTGGTGTAGTGCCATTTATCTGTAATAGAAGAAAACTGCTTATGTGCTCTGGTATAGCTGCTATAAGTACAATACACAGTCAACACTGACTTCAAAGGAAAGACAAAGACAAATCTTAACATTAGTGTTCTCTGTCGGTTAAATAATTGAGCTGTGGAATAAATTCATTATTTGGAATGATTAAGTAAACAGGATCAGCTCATTTACATTCAAGTTCTTTGCATTCTTTACATTTCAATTGTCCTCCGTCCTAAGGAATTAAGCAACAATGACCTAGGTCTAGAAAAGAAAAATCTTTGAATCATGAGCAAAAATTATAATGACAGGGTCAGTGTGAGCCAAAAGCTATTTATTTCAAATTAACCTTCAGTCAATATAAAAGAAAAATAAGCGTGTAGAAAACGTGGGAAATTTTCATTGAATTAAAAATCTATCTGTGAAATGAATAAGGAAATCTTCGAGGGTACGCACACTTCGACAATGTAGGAAACACTTTAAAAGTGCTCTCAAAAACCAGATGAAAGATGAATAAAACTTGCAACAGTATCCATGTAAAAGTACCAAAAAGAATAAATAAATGTTACTCTTATTTTGTCAAAAGCCAAAAACTAGGGACTGGTCCAAAAAGCTGTTACGATATGGGACAGACAGGAGGATTTTATTTTAGATGTCAGAGAATAGAGCCCTGCGGGACCCCGAACCACAAAACAACAGAGGGAATAAAAGTTGAAGCACCAAATTTTCCTCCAAAACCGTTTCCAATTGGTTAGAAAAGGTGATTTAAAAAAAACTTTAGACAGAAAATTAAGCTTGTTGGTGTTGAAAACATACAGAAGTCTTTATACTATTGGGAAATATTGGTCATCAGTCGCGACTGAAATATTGATATTGAATATTATTATTGACATTTTAAGAAAACTTTCTTTACATATTTCGGTGTTGCCTTATAGCAATGCTGGCAGTCCTACAGTATTTAGAATAAAACCTCCAGCTTCCTCTTCTTTTTCATTTCTGTTTAACCTTTTGGCTCTTGTGCTTAACCCTACCATGTGTCATTTAGGAAGGATCAGCCTAGCTCTATGCTGTCAGGTTTTTAATGAAGCCGATGCTACTAAGCCAGCATACAACTTAAGAATAACACATTGCTGATCAAGTAAAACCAAAAACGTAGCAATGAACTGGTTCATTATATATCAAAGGTGATATCAAATAACAGAGCCTTATGATCAGGAAATATTTTGTCAAAAACATTAACATTTGAAACAGACACACTATATGATTAGACAAGGTTCAGTGTAGGACCAAATACTAGCGTATATACAAACACCTGTTGTGTAAAATTAAAAGCGTCATTTTGACTTAAAAGGTCCTTAATCATTGGTTTATCTGGGCAACACAAAACCACAGCAATCTTTGAGGATAACATGGCGGCGACATCATGCAATGCGGAGATTTTTTTTAAAGAGAACAACTGTTAAGACAGAGAAGAAAGTCATTATTGGTGCAAGACTTAAAAAATTATTTACAACTAAAGACGTATTCACTTTTTTAGTTTTGACAACCATAGATCATTTTTTCCACATTTGCCCAACACTATACTGTGTGTATCTTAAAAAAAGAAAGAAAAAAAGAAGTATTCATTGTACCTTGTTGCCATAACATGTAAAAATATAAAAAAAAGCTTAGTGGGATACGTGTGTTGTAAGAGGGAATGTAAAAAGCTGGCCAACTGTTAATGTTGTCGTATTGTACCAACTTTGAGGGCTCTGTTTTGACATTGTGCCTTTAATTCTTAGGTTATTATAATAAAATTATAAAACAGCCTCTGTTAGCAAACACTGTCTTAATCAGATTGGCATGGTACATTCACTATTCATTTAGAATAATTCTTGCTAAACCTATTCCCCTATATGCAACAATTACAGAAAAAATAGGTTTTTAAAATGTAATCAATTATTATAGCCAGGAATTAAATAATGTCTCTTTCAACAAATTCCCATACAACATTTTTTTCGTTCCTCTATTACCCCCAGGTCGCGTTTCCTTTGAAATGATACATAAGTTTGGAGTGCAGCATGCGTTATAGCTCACATGGCTCCTTGTAGATTGTCCTTGCTTTGCTCTGTGGCAGTGGCAGAGCAGTGGTTCTTGACCTTGTTTGAGGTACCAAACCCACCAGTTTCATATGCACATTCACCGAACCCTTCTTTAGTGATAAATGAAATATGATTTTTTTCTTCTTCCAAATTCAAGACATAGGTATATATTTTTTTACTGGTCCAAAATGAACCGTGCATGAACTCACAACAATAACATACAAATCAGTGTGACTTCTGCTGTTGTTTTTGAGAGACCAATTCAGATATGCTTGGCTTCCCCTTGGCAAGTGCTACTCTCACGTCATTTTCACAGCAAAGTCTGTTTCTTTTCTTTGTTTTTATGTCCATCATCCTCGAAATGGAAACTAGAGTTGCTCAACTTGGTATTGCAAACCATGCAGACAGGACGCTGACTCCCATCACGTTCCGTGATACATGTGAATCCATGTTGTACATATTTGTCCGACCACTTCCTTTTTTTGCTCGTAAAAGTATGGATTCAAATATTAAGAAAGAAACCACACAACGTACGACTACAACAGTCACACTGTGACAACTGAGCACACTAAATTCCCCGCAGCAATGATTGGCCAATGAATGTAACGTTATCATCTGTAGCAAGTGATGGAGTTGAAGTCCTCCTACACTTCCATGGGTCCTCAGAGGGAGGAGGTTCAATACATCAGGCGGTCTGCAATTGTTTACACAATTCAATAAACAACGTCCACTCGTAAATTAAGTTTTACCACACCTTTTGCAAAAGGGAGAGCAGAGCACCTCTCCTCACAGGTTCTCAACTCGGCTCTCGGCTCTCCCCATCAACAGGCTGTTTTTATTCAACAGTAGGGAGTATACAGAGTCAAACAAGCATTCATATTTGATTACGCAAACTGTTTATCACGTGCTTAGCTAGACATGCGTATTTTCCCACAAGAAGTTGTTACTCGAGAGGGAGTTTCTTGTTATCTACGACCTTCAGTTGTAGCACCCTACCCTTATTTCACACACTTCAGCTGCACGTTTTGCTACAGGGTTTTTTCAACACGTCCACCCATTCTAGCACTAGAGTGAATGTGCAGGCCTTATCTAAAAGTTATACCTACTATTATATGCAAACACTTCTGGTTAAGAACCACTGGTTTAGAGACTTAAACCAAGACAGTCAGGGCTGAGTGGGGGAATGAGATTGTTTAATAGGGGTATGTTAGAGAGCATCGTAGAAAGAAAATGGTTCAACGGTTAAATGGTTAAAGGATACGCATATTTTATTGTAAATTTTCCTTGAACTAAAAGTTTTCTTGAACTAAAACTATAGTCTCCTAGTTCAAAGAATAAAGGAACAATATTAAAATGAGGCATTAGCTAGGATGGCTAGGAAGTCGATCACTGAACAAAAGTCCACCGTGGCATTATGCTTCAGTTAAAGGTGATGAGAAGAAACGATTGAGGACTTATTGTCTTCTGATGCCCTGTCCGGGCTGTACTGCATTTCTAATTTAATGACTGCTAAATGCTTGAATGGATAGAATAGAAACCTTTTTTTGCCTCACTGGAGGGAGTGTCAGTAAATTATGGATGATTTAATAGGTCTCTCCTATATTCAATTTATACATTTCTCACAATCTTAATACCCCCCACTGATTCTGGGCGAAGCTCTGGGTGAATGTGTCATTCTGTAAGCTACCTACTACAAAAGTCAATAAAAGCATTTTTTTTAGGTATTCAATATAGTAGCTCTACTGTACATGTTTCTAAAAACTACAGTGTGTAACTAAATACAAAACAATTTCAATGATAATTTATATTTGATAATTTAAATGACCTGTCAAAGAGTTATTGCGGTGAAATGCACACATTTCTTTGAAGTGTACCTAGTGCAGATGAATTAAAGTAGCTTTAGATAACCTGTTGACGCAGGTATGTAACAACTAGATAACATATCCCAAAACTACAAAAGCAGATAATCATAAAGAGGCTAAATGATTAACACAACAGAGCGGTTATTAGGTTTTTATGACTCCATGTTCTTAGCCTTGTTAAAGCCGAGTTATTTTGAAGATTTAATTGAGCCATGACCGTGGGAAAGCAAGAAAGTCTTTTTTCCAGACTTAGACTGGTGTTTTACCTTAGGGCCGTTGAGGAGCTATTGGGCATGTACATACGGACAGTTTCAGAAGAGTGTTTTTGTCCCCAGCATAAAGACTCAATACTTGAGCAGACACTGGGTGACACAGAAAGTTACATGACAGCTCAGCTGTCGTAAATGCATTAAAAACATAATGTAAGAGATTTAGATGCAAGAAAATAAAATAAAAATATCTAAAGAAGGATGCCTTTACATGATGGAACATTGGAGAATATAGTTTGGATGTACACATATTTTCCATACTCTTATTCCACACACATACAGAGCAGACAATATGGAAGTTAACTTACCATTACAGACTGCATAGAAACCCGTGTGCTGCAACATTTTAAATCTTGTCACAGATTGTTAGTTGTGATTGGCCATCTATTGCCTGCTCCTCAAGTCTTACACAAATGTGCACCTGCAAAGAGTTGGAAAGCATTGAAATTCTAAATGCTGTGGAGTAAGTTAAGTTGGATAAGCAAAGCAACACCTGGATGTAAGGTAAAATGAAGTAAATACCTCAACACGGATAATATAAAGCAGTTTTTCTTCTTCATTAAAAAAAGCATCTTTTTCTAAAATTATCCCCACTCCGTTTTGTACCTGGATTCATTCGTCACCATTCAAAGCCCTAATTCTCGGATGCTTTAAAGCCCCTTTGGCAGCAATTACAGCGTTTTGTCTTCTTAGGGAAGTCTCGAGAGGCTTAGCTTGACGGTGTTTGGGCAATCTTCCCCCACAAATCGGGCTAGGTTTCAACCTGTGAGATTTAGGGAAAGAATCTGTAAACTGCTACAGTTATAAATGTTAACAGACTTTTTGGTGGCAGCATTCCAGGAGTGGAGGAGACATATCCAGAGGACATAGCCTTTTACTTTGGACAATAGTTTATTTTTAGGACTTTTTTTATGTTACGGCTAGTAAACGTTATCTACTTAAAACAACACTCAAAACAAAACCAGCCTAAAGTTGGCTAGTTTTAATGATATAGCTGAACCCTTCTTGTTAGAGGATAGTGATGATATGAAACTTCAGTGAATTTTATTATCAAGTATTGTGCCCAAAATCTTATATTTAATAGTTTAATAGAGTTTAAATTATGATAGTCGGGTATATATAACAGTTAGGAAACTGGTTGCTGTTTGTTTTCTGCTTTTGTTTCAGGAAAGCCTTATGAATACAACTCTAATTTTTACGACTTCGAACTTTTCCTTTCTCTGTGAACACAAATTCAACTTTGTGGGTACGAGTAAAATTTTGTTACGATGACGTCGCAGCCCGGAGATATCGATCCGCAATCTCCTCAAACACAGTCCGCTCCAAATTTAAAGATGGTGGAAAACGATGATCTTCGGAGCAACAGCCTCAGGTGAAGCATCACAGATAAGATCAATAAATATGTCTATATAAACAAGTGGTTGCTCCACCCTTCCTACTTTCATCACCATCATTCTTTGTTGTGCTGTCTGTCCTCCCAAGCATCACCCCAACTTTACCATCTGGTTTACCTGTACCTTACGGATCAACTGCTCTAACGTCTTGGCATTAAAGCCATAACCCCGGACTCTGCACACCTTCATCAATGGCAAAAAACCTCAGCTACCATCAGTAAGAGCCATTCTATTCCTTTATATGTACCACAAATTAATCTGCAAGTCCTTCCAAGACATTAATACTTAGCATGATCATCACTGCACAGTTATATATAAGTTTAATGATTCATATTTTGCAGAAAGTCATTCCTGCATTTGGATAAGAAGCCTAAAGAAAAGACAATATAATATCTTTAGTATTTTGATTATTATACTATACCTCGGGAAACAGAAATCCACTCAGTTTTTTTTCAGGTACTTTGCAGCCTGAATGTTTGACCACACTTGGTAGAACTCATTGAAAATTTGAGTTTATTTTAGCACCCACGCAGCTTTTAAGCAAACTTCATACATTATTTATAGAGTTGAGGTGGGGAGGAACCCTAGTGATGGTGCGTTAGTGTTTTTTCCCAATAAAAAGTTTTAATATGCATTCTTGCCACCAAGTTTAACCCAAACTGTCACTCTTTGACAAGAGCAACCTGATTAGGATTTTTCGACTCAGGAACTTGAATCTCCTGGAAAAACAGTGTCAATGCAAATTAAATGTACATTTATTTCCGCATAGACTGAGGGTGCAAACCAAGAAGAAAAAGGATGGTCCAAAATGTCATACTTATAAATGTTTACTTGGTGATGCCAGATTTCTGCTGCTTAAACTTGAGAAGTTTGTTTAAAAATTTTACACAAAGCTTTAAAACGAAACTATATCTCACAAACTGTCAAGCACGTTGGTTATAGCTTCACTCTGAGGGCCATTTTTAGAGATTTGGAGAAATATTGTATCAACATTTTATCACTGCACGTCCTATCAGTGACTAGAGAAGTAAAACCTGGACACAGCTTGCATAATCGTCTTACGCGTTAAAGATAATGATTGAAAACAACCATTAAAATGGCCTTATGAAATGAGTAGGACAACCCAATGTTGGACTTATAGAATAACTGTAATTTTCAATTTAATGAACATTTGGAACAAGGCTTGAAAGTCTGGTAAGAAGGTCAGAATTGAATGAGCCCTATCATTTCTAATACCATAAGGGACCATTTAATCTACTGTTCATACGGAGCAATAGTAATGTGATTATAAATATAACGCTATATATAACATAAACTTATTATAAACCATTGATAACCCATAATCCCTGAACATCACTAGCAACTAACCATCCTTCCATGCATAGTGGCTGCTGTCTGTGGCTCACATCAAGTGAAGTAGGATTGAAGTATAATTGCAGTCTCCAACTTGAGTTGCCATTTCTGCAAGGTATACTTCTAGCTTTCGAAACCTTCCAACCATCATCTATGGTTTACAGTGTCATTAATAAATGAGTGTTGCAACACACTCCCAATCAACTCCCTGACACTCCCAATCAACCTCACTTTTCCCTTACTTACAAGAAATACTAAACGCAATTTGAAATTATTTCTTGAAAGTCATGGTACACGACAGGAGAGCCTACTAAAAGCTGTATTATCAGATAAACAATGGGAAACAATAGTTTTCTTACAGTTAAAAGTTGTAAAACAATAGAATACCATATCTATCATGCCTTGTAATGAATACCTTATGTAAAGCCAACAAACAGCCTTATAAAATTACGTGGAGGATAAAAGAGATAAACCACTCTTAGAATCTGATACAGATGTTATAAAAGGAGTTTTAGAACAATCTGCTTATTGTTCACTAGAACTTGCATCTTTTCTTCATTCTTGTTGATTTTTATTTTACATTGCTCTCCCAAATTGTATTCTTTTTTTAATGCTTTTCCGCAGCTCAGCTTAGCCTGCAATGCTGATTTTTTCCCGCATTTCTATGTTAAGTTTCTGCTCACTCTTGCCAAATATCTGAAGTGAGTTTCTGTTGTTTGTGAAGGTGATAAACTTATAGTCCATGTTTTATTGATCTTTATTCTGTGGTCATTTATTTTACCTGAATGATTTTAATTATCACTCTATCCTTGGACACTAATGCCTCAGGTCTTATTCTTCATTGCTACTACTTTAATACCTTGTGTTTTCTTTGCTCCAATTTCTTTACATCCTTGCAAAGTCTAAGTGTTGTAATTCAACAGCATGCCCGTGCTTTTTTGGCATTCTTGTATGGAATTTTTTTGGGTTCCGTCCTTTGTTTTACCGCAGTCTGGGTCTCATCTCTTTTTTTTTGCCTTAATTTTTTTACTTCCATTTAATGTTTTTTGCTTTTTCTACCTTTTGTCTATAGTCCCTTTTTCTTTTCCTCTGTTTCTGTATTCCATCTATTTTTCTCTTCTCTCTAAGCCACTAAGAACTGATGCTTCAATGTAAGTGTATCAGATTCACTTGCACACACACATGCACACACATACACACACCGTCTCTTTCCCAAGCTTCTGCAGTCTCTGGGTAGTCTTGCTTTGAAGCTGATGTGCAGAAAGGGATTTGTCTGTTCCACTACTGTTTGACAGTTTGACACACACGTATACACTTCAGCTACTATATATGCTGCCAAGCACAGTTTACCAGCAAAAATATGTTTGAGCCTGTCAGCTTATCAACTTCACACCACCCCGCTGTGTGCTTTGGTATTTCTTACACTTAGTCTCACACAATCATGGGAACTTAATAAAGTGGGTAAAGTTGTAATGCCAAGCTTGCAAAGTTAAAGTTCCTTCTACTCAGGGAGCCTTGCAGACCATATGTATATCAACACATTCATTTTCTTGCAGCAATGAACTGATAGTAAAACTCCACCGAGCCAGCTTGGCTGAAGTCATTAATCAATGATTATTAACATTACACGATGTCACACACACACACTGAGTCTTCGATGGGTTTATCGACCAGCTTCACCTCAGTACACTGTACAGTATAATTAGCTTCTGCATTGATTTCTGTGTCACAGTCAAGTGTGCTTGTCTGTAATGAAAACAAAATACTTCAGTGAACTTGGTCCTAGTGCAACTTTTATTAATAAGGGCAGAAACAGAACTCAGAAAGTGGGGAAGAGCTGACCAGCTGGCTTTGTGCTACTTATTCATAGCAACTTCAAGCTATCAGTTAATGATAGTTGCTCAGTGTTACGTGTATCTTAAGTTTCTGCCAAATTACATTATGAGAGGACTTGTGAGAAATGCTGTCAATTTGACCTGTTTAGGTAACTCTGAAATAAAAAATATTCCTGTAAAAAGAACAATTACAAATTGTAAGTTTATTTTTTATGATTTTTTGGTGATTAACATATTAGAATCAAACACAAAAAAGCATTGGTCTCAATTTTAGTCCCCTATTTTCATGTTTGAAGAGAAAATAGTAAAACAACTTTAAAGATATGACAGACAAATAACACAAGAAAGTCAGAGTAATCCCCCAGTTTGCCCATTTTAAAGACAGTATTATATATTTCCCAGCCACATACTGCCATCTAATAGCACAATCAAGTCACTATGCTACCTTCAGTTGTTATATAAATGTACCATACATAAATTTGACTTGATCACAGCTCTCTCTGACACCTTGGAATTGACTTCTGTTTCTTTCAGGACCTCCTACCCATTTTTACACTCTTCCTTTAGTACAATTTCACAACACTGCATCCATATGACGTGTACTTGTGCCCTTTACAATTTATATCATTTAAAATAATTATTTGGAAAATCACAACCCTGGACATTGACACACAGTTCCTCCAGGTGGAGAAGGGGTGGTCTGTGAAGCTATAGCTCACCTGGGGCCTAAAGCTATAAGGCAGAGTTTGGGGTAATAGGTGGCTCATTGTAGTAGCAAGCATCTATGTACCTAGAAATAGCTGAAATGCGATATTTAAGGATTGTTAAAACATGGATGAATGAGTCATAAAAAAACTGCAGGTATGTTTTTGATTAAAGGATTTCATGTTAACAAGATATTTAGCTAAAGAAATAATTTTGAATACTATTTCCCCTTCTAGGCCCCCATTGTAGACTATGTATCCCCATTTCACGCCTTTTTACCTGTAAATTTATTATAATTTTGTACTGTTCTTATATACCATTTTGAAGTCTAGAGGAACCCAAAGAAGCTTACACTATATGTATTTACTCCCGCATGCACGCTTACATTCATACATCTGTAAGCATGACTATTGTTCCTTTTAGTAAGCAGTCTGCTAAATGCAATTTGAAGTAATACATTTTTTTGTAATCAAAACTGTACCAACAAATGGCGGGTTTATACATAAAAAATATTTTATTTAAACGTTTCCTCTATGAATTAAGGTACCTCTAAGGTATCTTTGAACTTTTTTACAACAGTTTAAAAGAAGAATTAGGTTAAAAAAAATTAAATTAACCCACCCTTTAAAAAGTTGGCAGTTTAGTATATGCTTCCCAATAATAAATGATAATTTTTTTGGCATCATGGCAATAAAACCAGTTTTATAGCTCCTAGTTTTAACATAGTTCTGGATCTATATAAACACATTCCTCTTAAGGGATTGTCACTGCTCTAAGCTTATTGTGGGGTTGTTTCTCTTGGTGGTTTTCTTCTCATGCTGCACAACAGTAGAGAAAAACAGTACTGCAGAACACAGAGCATTTAAAAAAAATACCACTGGGATTTTAGCAACTGTTCCTGGATGGATTACATTTTAATAGGGCTTAAAAACGTAACATGCTGCATTGTAATCGCTTTAACAGAAATGTTGGATTAAGGGGTTTAGTAGTCTGTCCGTACTTGGTCTTGTCTTAAATATCTAGCAAAGTGGATGAAAGCCTATGGAATTTCCCATTTTCCTATTCTACAAAACTAACTGCCTGTGCCGAGCAGAGC
>JAVLVB010000283.1:155933-179900 GCA_032876305.1 Orestias chungarensis
CCTGGATGGATTACATTTTAATAGGGCTTAAAAACGTAACATGCTGCATTGTAATCGCTTTAACAGAAATGTTGGATTAAGGGGTTTAGTAGTCTGTCCGTACTTGGTCTTGTCTTAAATATCTAGCAAAGTGGATGAAAGCCTATGGAATTTCCCATTTTCCTATTCTACAAAACTAACTGCCTGTGCCGAGCAGAGCCCTGCTGGGTGACATTCCCAAATTAAATTCCCACATGTCAAATATCTGTTGGGCTTGCCCCCCAGACAGAGCAAACCAAATGTGACAGAGTATCTGGAAAGACTTAGGAAGATTTGAGCTTTTGCTGCACATATTTCTGCTGCAAGAGATTTCTTTTGGTCTGTGATGTGTGAAGACAATCGGGATAAATTCTAGTCACATTCTTTGATTCTTTAGCATAAATTAAACAAGTATTCACTGTCTTTTTTTGAATGTTTAACAGGATTGTGCTGTTAACTCCATAGTTAGAAAATCACAAAGAAATAGTAATAATGAATAACTCAAAGGCTTTCTCTGCCTGTAAGTACATAAAAAAAAGAGTGCAATTGTCAGGAAATGTTTAAATGACTCGAGCAGAGGTGGAATTGAGTGAATAATAATTTATTGTTGGGGTTGAATATGAACATAAACATGAAACGGAACAATACAGGGGACTACAGGTAACCGGAAACGGAACAACGCGAGACGTAAACAGGAAGCGGAGGCGGGACTACAGAATATAAACAAGCGGATGAGCAAACGTTAACAAACACAACGACACTAATAAAATAAACAAACAAACACAGCTAAGGAACACGGGAAGGGAGGAACTAAACTAACAGATAAAAATAACAAATAATAATCACGAGGGGAAGAACACGGGAAACCGGGGACTACAGGAAGTGAGATAAACAGAGAATACGGGATGAGACCAGGGAACCAAGATGAAAGAGCCAGGACTGAGAGCTAGCGAACAAGAGACTTACTGGAGATGATGGGGGCGAGAAACTTAGAAGCGAGAGGCGAGGGACATCAGGGCAAGACCTCAGGAAGGACAAAAGGGAGTGACAACAGGAGATGACGCAGAGAGACGAGAAGGCAAAGCTACAGGGAATTACAACAGACGATCCAGTCGTGAGTGAAAGAATGAGAAGGCTTATATACTGTGAAGCAGGAGGTGGAGCAGTGGAGGAGATAACCGGATGATTGGTAACAGCTGTAAATGATAATGAGTAAGACACACAAGAAACTGAACCAAACCAAAACATAGATCATGACAGCAATGATGTACTGAAATACTGTTGGAGCAAGTTCCATTAACAAAAACGAAAAACAAAACAAGTACAACACTAGGGCCACACAGATTATGATAAATTTAATTTGTTAATCTCATATAGGTAAATTTACATTTCAAAAGGGATTTCTCTAATTGTAATTAAAGCAACACTAAAGAAGTTTCAGTTTTGGTGATTTTGGCGGCCAGAGGACAAAAGTGTAGTGTTTTGCCTGTGCCAGGTCAAAGCATCAAAACATTCTGATCTCCAGTTTGCCTGCAGTTTGATTGAAGTATATTTCTGTTTCTAGTGGCTGTGTGAAAGTTAAATAGCAACGTTTCCTATCTTGCGATGAATTATGGAGGACAAAGTAGGTCAAAGAGATTTGGGTAACATCACGTCCTGTGTTGCTTTGATGTTATCCCCAAGTGAATAGTGCATGTATATTGGGTACAAAGGTGTCACATTGTTACTCTTCTGCTAAATCAAGCAAGCTAAATTCCTGATTCTTCATTTTTGATTTCAGATTATCTGTGTAATCATATAATTTATTTTCCTTTGTTCACTCTTAAAATAGATGATAGTCTCCACACCATGCCACAAAACAGTCCATCAGCTCTCTGTACTAACCTTCTTCTACATCTCTGAAACTCCAAACTACCACAGAGCCATTTAGTTATTTCTGCAAACAGCAGGACGCTGACTTGTTCTGGAAGTCTGTGGTATACAGAATAAAAAGAAATGGTCAGAAGTACAATCCCATGAGGTGCTCCTTTGCTCCTGACCTGTTGCTTAGAAACATTTTAATTAATCCAGGCAATTTATAAGGCCTCCACTTGTGTCTCCTGGAGATTTTGACAAAGAAAATCAGGTTGAATTCAAAAGGTAGAAAACAACATTGGAGAAATATACTTTGTCCAGAAGGTTTGTAGAAGCAGTTGTATCATCAAGTCTTCAACCCCAACCCTGCAACAATAAGCAAACTTTAATGGCAATGCTTGTTTGCTTACTCAGCTACACCAACATGCTCATTAGCGGCATAATTCTAGAATCAAAAGTTAGCTAAAACATCTTAAATTCTTCCTGTTTTATTTATGTTACACTATGCCTGCCAGTATTTTGACTCTCCAGCTGTCACTCCTCTAATTTTTCTGCCTGTTCTCTTTCCTAGTTGCCTCAATTTACCCCTGTTAAGTTTCTTTAGCCCCTGCCAAATCTCTGATCTCCCTCAAAATATTTGGATTTGGACATTTGGATTGTTTTCTGCTGTTTCTTACATCATACTACCTTATTTTCCTGCTCTGTTGATACATATGCCTCCTGTGTTAATGCCTGTATTTCCTTCTATGGTATTTACCTCCTGCTTTTAAATTGCCATTATGAGGTTCCTAATGTAACTGATTTTAATTTCTGGATATAAAGAAATCATGTTAGTGTTAAAACATTGTGTCTTATAGTGTTTTCCAGAAACTGAAAGTACACTACACTGTATTTGCATAATTCCACATAGGTGTGCAGTGCTTCAATAAAGGTGTGGTCATCTTTAAATTAGTTTTTTCTTTAACACAAGCGATATAAAAAAGAAGAACAAACAAACAAACACAGAATACATACAGACTGTTTTCCTTTTGCAAGCTGTGAGGACACTGTAAGCTGTTATAGTTAGCTTTAAAATACATTATTTTAATTGAACATAGGCTTAAGCCCCTTTTTGTGAAAAGGTTGTTGGATTTAACCATCTATGCTGAGAATACAATAAAGCTGTCAAGTATAAGCAGACCCTTGCTTATAATGTCAGTATAAATCTAGCTAGCTGAGAACAGGTAAAAGAGACAAACACGATCATTTAATTCTCTGTGAAACGGAGCTCTTTAAGTATTACTCACTAAGACACTAGAGACAGAGACACATTTGCTACTGTGAGTGAAAACCAAAAATGGCCTCAAAAGGCCTTCCTTGTACTCATGTAAAGGAAACAAATGCCTTCTACAGTACAGCAAGGAAATTGTAGAAAAGAAAATATTTATTTATTGAAATGTCATAAAAATGTATTGAAATCAGGTTTTTGCAGGAGAAATGTGAAAAAATAATTAACAAGTACAACAATGTCATTGATTGTTATTATCAGCATCAATTAAAAAAAACATTTAGATAGATTTATAAAGAAAATAAATTGCAAGTAGAGAAAGAAATTCACAGATGGGGGAGACAGTTTGAATGTCCAGGTTAATAAATAAAGAGACGATGAATAGGGAGCACTGGTTTAAAATTGAAACTGATTAAAGTAAATATCACTCAAGGTCTTTACAAAGTAATTTTTTTTCCTTTTATTGATTTTTTTAAACAACTTAGAATGGTTCTTTATTGATTTCTAACAGGATTCCTAAGCTGTGTTATGAAGTCTTGGATCTAGTAAACTAATTATTCAGAAGACACAGTTGCTTAAGTCTTAAATTACTGTGCTCATTTATGTATTGGTAGCTGTATTAATTTGTTCCACATTTCAATCAAATTAGAAGTCCAAGTAATATTTTAATATATGGTACATGTTGGAGGAAATTTACCAGTGCACATTGCATACCCTTCTCCCTGCTGAGGTGCCCCCCCCCCCCCCCCCCCCCCCCCCCACTTTCCTATGCCCGATACAAACCTGTAAAAATTACTTTAGCAATGGTAAGTAACATAAAAATTTATTTGACTTTTTACACAACCCTGTGCCAGATTTTTCTCATATATTTGTTTTATTTCTTTAATGTAAAAAAAGGGATTTTAAGCAATTTTTTGCTCAAAGATCAGTTTCTATTATAAAGCCTATTGTTTGACGAAATATCAAATAATACAACATAAATATATGAGTCTTATTAAAGAAACATAACACACAAGTAATGAGCCTATTTTATGTAATATGCTGGGGTCTTAAACACTTCTCTTCAGAAGTGTTTCAATTATTTTGATCCAAACTTATTTTTGGTTTGTGTAGGCAGTAGGGGATATTCAGTGTACTTGCTCGATTTTGCCAACCTATTTTCATTATGTAAAACCCCACACTTTTAATTAAACCACTGACTTAATTTGCAGCTAAGATTTGTCACATAAATATTTAAAGAGTGAAATCAATTAAACAACATTCGATGACATGACAAACTTAGATCAGAGATAATTTATAGAGCCTTTGAAAAGTATTTGACCCCTTACCAATTTCTTCTGTCCATGCTTTCATAAAAGAAATATACTTAGTCAAACTAAATAATACATTTCCATATAAAACCTCTGCCTTATATTTGCCACTTATTCAGTGCGCAATAAGTTTTAACTGCAACTTTCCTATCTTCCTTTTGTAGCTACCTGTGCTTTCATGATTACAATACCTTGTTTGTAAACAGTAAGAGGTTTTAGCTATTATATTTTTACTTCTGTTTTCCACTCCAATAGTCCTACTGACCAGATTTGTTTTTGAGAAATTGTTGGGGGGGGGGGGGTCCTCAAGGTCATGTTTCCTCAAACTTATAGTTGTGTCTCTGCTTCAACACCCCTGAGTCAAATAATCAGTCCATCAGCATATCTCTGGAGAAATTAACTGCATAATCAGGAGTTGATTAAGCCATTTGATTTAGCTGTGTTGGTTAAGGGACACATCTAAAAGTTTTTGGACAGTACCCCTTGAGGTTTGGACCTGCCTGTTATTGGTTTAGGGCCTGCCTGACGTTGTAGTTGATAGCGCTCTTACTGTATTATCTTATTAAGTTTCTTGGTTTGAATCCCAACCTGGGGTTGTTATGCATATGAAAGGGGTTAATTAGAATCTCTCTAACACTTTGGTGTTAGTTTGTGTGTCTTTGTATTAAACTGTGGTTATTATATAATATATATGTGATGTATTATTTAACTTTTCATATTACAGTCGTAGCCCTTAAATGTGAAAAATATTTCTACTTATGCAGCCTATTGAACCTTTTTTCTGTACCTACTTTATACTCAGGACAGCAAAGGCTGGCTCGAGTAATAAGAAGAAAACCTATAACCTGTCAGTCAACCACAGGGCTAACATTATCTTACACACCCATCCAGATTTGTGTGAAATAATTTCAGAGAGAATAGTATGAATGTAAATTTAGTCAGAAAATAATGAGTTGGCAATCGTTTATGCAACACCTGGGACATTTTCTTCATTATAATGTAAGAGGTAGAAGTTTTTGTACCTGAATGTTTTCTAAAAAGTCATTAACTTATTAATAAACGAGAAATATATTTTTACAGTGTAAAGAATGTATTTGCAAACAAAAGGCTTTGCTTGCAAACAACCCTTTTGTCATATCATGCCATCAATGTAATTTACCTCAGCAGGATTTGGCGTTGAATTCTGAAATAAATATGTAACATTTTTATGACTGGCCACAAGAAAACTAGAAACAAGTCGGGGAACTTGAATTACTTATATATTCTAAAAGTATGGACTATTAATTTTCCAATTGATCAAAAAAGAAAAATAAGATACGACCATTTGAAGTTTGGTACTCTGCACACAAACAGGCTCAGATATTAACAATAATTCTCCCTAAAAGTGATCAACAAGTTGGGGATGTTAAAAAATGCTGGTCATTCACATTACTTTGAATTAAGCCTTCCCCCAGAATTAAGATGTGAACAGGTTAGGAAAGGCGTATCAAACTCCCTCTTATTTTTGGACATATTGTCATATTTTCATTAAGCCTTCTGACCCACATATAACATGAAGACTCCCATGAGGCGAATATTCAGATAATGAATTTAATTAAACAATGGTTTGAATTGTGATCTTGAAGCTGGAACTGCGGGAGCTGCGGGAAGGACGTGGGAGACCGGACACACCAAAACAGAGAACAGAGGAGGTGAGTTTGAACTGAGGTGAGTAATATTGTTGATGGAGACGTTCTTACTTGAGGAGGAAATGGAAACCGCCAGGGAGAGGTGAGTGGGTTGAGATGCTGATGTTGTTGGTTGTCCTGGAGGTAACTGAAGGATTCGTTCGCAGAAGCTAGAGCGTACTGACCGAGCTGAGTGAAGAGAGAAGTGATGACCAGGAGGAGGTTCAGCGAAGGGAAAAACACAAATAGGGATTAATTTGAGGAGACAACGAGGATAACTCTAGAAAGCAACATGAAATCTGGCACTGAGAAGGCAATGGTACCAATTCGTAACTAGCACTCAGGCAGAGTGTCTCTGTTCCACTACTACTCTTAAACGGCTCCGGTCATCAGCTGATGAGGAGCACCTGTGCGGAAGGCACAGGTGCGCTGAAGCGCTCCAGCCAGACGGGAGCTCTGGTGACCCCCAGTGGACAACCTGGGGAAAACCCTCAACCCTGACAGATATAAAAATAAGAAATGATTGTTTCTTCAACTTTTCCTTAATGGAATCTCCAGAGAGATAACTGCACTTTAATAGTAACATTCTAAAACCTGTATAGAAGGCTTTTCTGAATGATTATTTGATATGTGATTACTTTGGGTTGAAAAATGTAATGTTCCAAGTACAGCAAATGTTCCTATGCTCCTTTATTGGTTTAGCCACTGCAGTAGGTAGGAATAAAATGACTTTTGAAAATTAATAAATGTTTTGGCAGTGGAAACGTAAATGTCCTGCCAAGAAAATTCAGAATTATGGCTTTTGGAAAACAGAAAGTTTCAAGATCAATTGATTTAAAATTGGCTCATACTTGGTTTCTCAACAACTTTTATCCTCTTTTTCACTCATTGATTTGTTTCATATTTTTTTTTTATCCAGCGTTTTTATTCTTTTCTCAAACTGCCCATGCAGTCTTTACACATACATTATCTTATTTCCCATCTGTGCTGTTTATCCCTGTGTCATCTTCCATCGTCTGGTTCTTGACCCATTCTTGCCAGTCCATATGCGAGCGATTGAGACACAAACCTGAACGGGTGAATCATTCTTTCTATTCCTCTCAGTCTGCAAATGTGTACTTTTGTTAGCTTCCAGGCACAGACAGCTCTGTAGAGAGGGTGAAAAAGAGGCACTAGTAAAAGTCAGACCCCGGTTTGTAGCTGATTGAAAGTGAATTAATACCACACATAAAACCTACATGAATCTTTCTGTGGCAATCTGTTAGAAGTCAGAAAAGAATTAAAACTGGTAGAAAATATTTGATTAAGACAACTGGCAAAATACACGTTCTGCCGCATTTACCTAAATTCTACATATTTATGTAAATTACAGCTAATTAAATTAGTGAATGCTTTATTAGATCTTGGGGTGGCCTGTCATGCAAACCTCACCTTTTAGCTATGGAATTTGGTTACATAAATTATCAAAATTACCATAAGTGGGTTAAAAAATTATAAAATGAGTGAATGAATTTTAACAGCTTGGAGTCAGATATTGCACTTGATTGCAATGGTAAACTAATGAGTATACATAAGTTAAATGAGTCAATGATATTCATATGCAATGACCTATGTATTTTGTCTTAATTTCAGTGTGATAGTTAGAAATGTTCTTACAATGTGTGATCTGGAGTTTGGATAACCGGGTAAATGTACATTTCTTGAAATTTTTCATTGCAGATATATTTGTTGCTTATTTTCTGTGCTTACTATTCACCTGCATCGCTAAAACATGGTACTGTACCATGCCTCTTAAAATAATCTTGGTGTGGTAATCTGAATGTTTAAAATACATTCTATGTAGACTTTTGCTTCACTCTGAATCCAAGTGTATTGTTCCAAATCATTCCCTAGCAAGGTAGCTATCACTGTGCAATCACCACCAAAAGAATTGTGTTTTTGCGAGTGCTGACAGTGATGCATTTGTCTTTGGGTTTTGTTGCTGTCTAGCCAATTTTCATTCATACTAGATAAATCCTCTTCATCCTACAAAGGAGACAAAAAAAGCCTAAACTTGCTGTCCAGATTATCTATGTCTTAATAAAACTGACTGTGGGGCTTTTTGAATATGCTCCTGGAGTAGGCGTATATATGTAGTTATAAAGGCAAAGAAAAGCAAATTAGAACTGTGAATGTACATTTATTCACTTTTCAATATTGAATGTAATATTCTCTCTTTGCATTACAACAAACAGTTTCTTCTTAAAATGGCTGACGATATTTTTGCATGTTTAAATTGGTATTTTGATTATTTCTATGCAATTTTAAGCTCTCTTCAAGGATCCTTTATAAGACTTAAATCTGGACTCTGAAATGATCCATCCGAATTGTAAACATTACTTTGTTAAATTAAATGTTAATTCATGTTTCCTAGGTTCTTTGCTTCAATCACCAATAAGTGAACTTGATCTAACATACTGACATGAATGCATGCTTTACTGGATTTGCTGCTTGTTTTCATTTTATTTTTTATATAGAATGGGGATTTGTATTTGTATTAAACGACAGGCATTCAGTGTAGATCACTGCATTGGATCAGATGCATTGAAGAGAAAACATGTCAAAAAGGAATTGATGAAAAAAGAAACTGTGCTTAAGGTAACACAAAGGTATATAAAAGGAAGCAAAAAGAGAAGTGACCTCCAATATACAAATGAACAGTGCAAAAGTATTTACACGTTTTAAAGGTTTTCCAATATTTATTTTACATTGCAATTATGTCTGCATTTTTAATTGTGATTATTTGTTATAGATTGATGTAAAAAACCCTAAAAGAGCTGCTACTCTCAAAGGATATGTCTGTGCAAAGCATCTTCAAAGATGGTGGTAGGTAGACAGTACTGGCAGACATTCAGCTTGTTCCTGGTAGATTCCATTCACAGACATGTTTATGTTCGGTCAACTATGTTAACAAGGGAAGGGAAGAATGTTTTTCGCTCTCACAATTTTTACATTCTCAGCAATTGGTTGCCAATATTTTACTGGTTTTATATAACACTGTAACTAATCTTAAACCCTATCAGTCTGTTCTATTATGTATTACGTTACAATAGAAAATACAAGGTAAAAAATATGAGCAGGAATATTAATCTATTTTACAAGCTCAACTGCATGCTTTAAAATATAAAAGTTGTTTGATATGTAACACTTCATACAGTGCTCTCTAAAGATCAAGAATCAAGAATCAGTTTATTTATATAGGGCCAATTTAAAACAGGTGTCGTCTCAAGGGCTTTCACAGAAAATCAATTAAAATCAAAGATACATTCTAACAAATCAATTTGAAAAATTTTCCAATCTAAGGAACCCCAGCAGATTGCCTCGAGTCATTGACTTGCAGCATTCACTCCTCTGGAATCAGCAGGCAGAAACAATGGCTTGTGTTGTTGTTGACTTTACAGCAATCCCTCATACTGAGCATGCATGTAGCGACAGTGGAGAGGAAAAACTCCCCTTTAACAAGAAGAAACCTCCAGCAGAACCAGGCTCAGTACATGCAGCCATCTGCCACGACCGACTGGGGGTTTGAAAAGACAGAAAGCTAAATTAGAAGCACAGGATACTGAAATAAACGAGTTTATAGCAGCAGTTGTAGAACATCACTGGAAGCATCTCAGCCCATGTTCTCATCCAAGAAGCTGTCTCAGCTAACAGAATGCCAGCCTAGGTGTGGTAACTATGGAGAGAAAAACACTAAGAGAAAACAAAAGGTTAACAAGGTTGAAAAAACGGTAACTAAGTAGATTGGACAAAGGAAGAAAGTAGCAGAGAGAGAAGTGGTCAGATTGTCCTCCAGCAGTCTAAGCCTATAGCAGCATAACTATAGAAAAACTTAAATAACTTAACCCTATAGAGTGAGACATGAAGAATGTAGAGCAAAGGAGAACCGTCTGTCAAGATTGAGTTCCTCCCCCAACCGGATTAGGCTGTCTTCTCTACCTCTTCCTAACTATAAACTTTATCAAACAGGAAGGTTTTAACCCTAGATTTGAAACTAGACAGGGTGTCAAGATGACTTGAAAAAGAATAAAACAATATTATACCAAAAAAAGGGGGCTGTCCTGTCCCCTATACCGGTATGAAATGAAGAATTTGAACAAAGTGACAAGCAATGAATTTATATTAAGAAAAATGATTTACCAGACAAGTACTTTGAACAAACAGGACATTTTATTTAACTGATTATTTTTTAGTGTTTCATTAAAAATTTGTTGCAGTTTAAAGTGCAATGCAATGCTACCACAGACGAACATGATGGCCTGTGAAGGTGCTGTGGAGTATGAACAAGTGGAGGGAAAAGAGGTAAATTGTATACAATTTCAAACACTTTGACATAGTCATTAATGGGTTTTTTCCTCTTTGTGCTTTATAAAATAGTTTAAGCTAACTCCGTTTTAAAGCAACAATCAAGAAGTTTCAGTTTTGGTCGATTTTGGTGCCACTGGACAAAAGCAGTAGTGTTTTTCCTGAAAGAAGATCCACGTTATGCCAAAGTTTGTGTTGGTCAATTCCCAAAAAATTCAAGAAAACACAGAAAAGCTAAAGTTGGAATTGAACAGTAGAGTACATAGCCTTTGTGGCTAAAGTTAAATGCAAGCATGCATACTCAAACTAGGGTAACATATTACGATAGAAACGAATAAGAGTTAAATAGTTTACAGTAAGGTAATTGTAAAACATAAGAACGAATAAGACTGCAAATATCAAGTCGAATGTGCGTATAAGTAAAGGGTTGAAACACTTTATGTGGTTTTTTGGGAGCAGTGTTTTGTTATAAAGCCTCAACTGCGTGGAGGAAGGATCTACGACGATGCTACTTTATGCACTAGGATGCAGCAGAAACAGCATAATGCATTGGGTGGGAGACGTCGCTTTTCACTTATGTTATTTCGGGCAGAGTTTCTCTTTCCTGCGTTACCTGTTCTGGATCAAGGGAACCACCCAAGAAAGGAGCTGGAATTCCTAGTGAGCTTGTAAATGTGCACAAAAGGTCTTCATGAGTGTCACCAGCTCTGCAAATGATCTCAGTTGAAGTTAGATTCTGCAGAAAGATTCAGCTGGAAAAGGAAAAAAGTCGTTTACCTTGATAATAACGACTCTTAGCTGTGAGACGGCCTCCAATCAACAGTTTCCAACAGCAGATCTTTTGTCAGTGTCTCTGACTGCTTCATGCAGGGCCGTGTGCTGTGCAGCCATTTAGGTTTGCCTGTAAAACGATGCTTTGTTTCTGTTTTCTTTGTACAAGCTTACAAAAGCATAGTCCTTATTAAAAGACATAAAGATAATAACTATCTTAATTGAAAAAAAGGGTGTGACTGATTATAAAAAAAAGTTGTAGGATCTTACTTATGTAAATAATTTTCCGAACATGAGATTTAATCGAATTTGTGGCAATAACAAAATGGCTTTTTGTAACTTTCTCCCCATAGAAGGTGTCAATGACGATGTTCTGGACATCTCTGAAGTCAGCATCAATATTATCAGCCAATATTTAGCTAGCTCTTCATGTTAAACATAGGTATATGTTTAGCTACTAGCTAATTAGATAAATATTAGTCAAATATGGTGGTCACAAGTTGAATATTTTTCATGATATAAAATATGAAGCTCTAATCTAATATTTAGTTGTGAAAAATTGCCAATAATCAACATTTACTTTCTTTTAAGCAAAGAACTCAAAATAAAATATCCTGTAATCCCTACACAGTGGTATGAAAAGTTCGCAAACACATCCTTCCAAGACAAACACTTGCTACCCACAGTAAATGTTTATGCCATCATGCTGTAGTGCTATTTGGGTAGTGTAGGGACTGGAAATCTTGTTAAAATTGAGGTTTGCATGTATCCCAGTCAATGTCTCTTGATTGGGTAGATATACCAAATAAATTCTGTTAATTTCTGGGTACAATTTTACAAACAGAACCCCATATTTAAATGGTACAAGAATGACTTTCAAAATGCAGTGATCAGTCGACAACACACAAATTTCATAAAATTTACATTGAAAAAATAAATAAATAAATCCCCAGAGCTGAGGGTGGCTTACAGTGAATTTTTACTTTTACAGTCCCTCTTTCCTCTAACCAAAAATCCTTTGTGACAGATGGGGGCCTGGGGACAACTGCAATATTCCATCCTCACACAGTCTTAGAAAACTTTAAACTACAGGAACAGTATGTCAGAAAAAAGTTAGAGGCTTTAAAACTTACGTCCTTTACACCTCTGTATTTCTAGATGTAACTGGTCCATGTCCATCTTTTCAATGCCACCCTTTTACAGATGATGTTTGCACGACACACACACATACACTTTCATACTTAGCATAATCCACATTAAGATTTATAAGCAAGATTATTTGAGGTGTGTTGGTAAAATTCACAGGATCCTGAAGATTGAAGTATGCATGATCAATCACCCATCAAGTCAATTTAAGTACTAAACACTAGAGGTTCACACTAGAGTGAACCTCACACATGATTGGATTTATGATGACAGGATTTCTGCTTTTTGGCGTCGGCGGTTACCTGATGCATCAGCAAAATAAGAAAAAATCGGTAACTGCCCTGGCCATTGAAAAGCGGCTGGGAGCGTATGAAGGCGTCTGGAGAGCGACCAACACTCAGACTGAGATTGCGAACCGTAAACTGGATGTGATTCGTGAACCGGATCGCAGGCAGGCTGCGGGTTCTTATGGAATGGAATATTCTTGGAGGAAGTTGGTCTCTCAGGCGGGCGGAAAGGTCCAGATTCGGCTGACTCGCCATCGAGAGACAAAAGTCTGCCTGGCCCAAACAAATCATTGTTTTCCCTATTCGGCTCCCTGGGGCGACCTTGACGGTCTGCTCTCTTCAACTTCTCCTGGAACTATGTAAACAAGCTGCTCCTTCCACTGTAACCCTACCCTCCCCCTGACATCTGTGGAACTGTTTGAACTGAATACACCTATGTTATCATCGAAGGACAGAGCAGCTCACAGCTCACAGACCTACACATACACTCACACACACCTATACCAGCTCTACATATGCCTTCATCCTCATCTTCATCCCAAGGCTCTGTTCTCAAGGAATCCAGGAATCAAGGAAGGAATCAAAGAATCTTTATTTGTCATCACATCACATGTGGTACATGAGGTGGGACGAAATTCTAATCCCCCGGTCCAGTTTACACCCTGATAGCAATTTTAAATAATATAATAAAATATAAGAATATAATAACTATGCGAGAAATAGGATTTGAGCTACACAAAATCTACAATATTGAAACAGAATCTACAATATAGTACTTCGGACATAGCAGCAATCAAAATTCGGAGTGCAGGTGACATATTAATTGACATTTTAAAGGGACATTTTAAAGTGAAACATTAAAGTTGTGTTATTGTTGCTTGTGCAGACGTTTTTTTGGAACTTCAAGCTGTATCCTGTCAAGGATAAAGTGTGAATTGTATTTTTTTCCCTCATCTTTCCCTATGTGTCATTTTCCCTTGTCCTTAAGGACACGAGGCAGCGCGCCGCAGGTGCCGCAGCTACGGGTCTTCGTCACCCTGTAATTTCGTTTGTGCTCATGAAATAAAACAATTTTTTTTATTGGATTTTGTTACTAAAAGACAAACTAAAACATTTCCAGTGTTCTATTTCTGACACCCCAATGTCTTCTTGATCTAAATAATACAAAGAACATAATTTTCAGTAATGACATGCTCTCAGACACCAGGTTTACTGGTGGTTCCTAGAATCTCTAAAAGAACAATGGGAGGTAGATCTTTTAGTTATCAGGCTCCTCTCCTGTGAAACCAGCTTCCAGCTTTAGTTCGCTAAAAATGCTAAAAATAAATAAATAAATCCCCAGAGCTGAGGGGGGCTTACAGTGAATTTTTACTTTTACAGTCCCTCTTTCCTCTAACCAAAAATCGCTTGTGACAGATGGGGGCCTGGGGACAACTGCAATATTCCATCCTCACACAGTCTTAGAAAACTCTGGTCACCCTGACATTTTCTTCTGACTAACGGAACTTTAAACTACAGGAACAGTATGTCAGAAAAAGTTAGAGGCTTTAAAACTTACGTCCTTTACACCTCTGTATATCTAGAGGTAACTGGTCCATGTCCATCTTTTCAATGCCACCCTTTTACAGATGATGTTTGCACAACACACACACATACACTTTCATACTTAGCATAATCCACATTAAGATTTATAAGCAAGATTATTTGAGGTGTGTTGGTAAAATTCACAGAGTTCACAAGATCCTGAAAGAAAAAGTTTCAAATCTAGGCTTAAAACCTTCCTTTTTGGTAAAGTTTATAGTTAGGAAGAGGTAGAGAAGACAGCCTAATCCGGTTGGGGGAGGAACTCAGTCTTGACAGACGGTTCTCCTTTGCTCTACCTTCTTCATGTCTCAAGTTATTTAAGTTTTTCTATAGTTATGCTGCTATAGGCTTAGACTGCTGGAGGACAATCTGACCACTTCTCTCTCTGCTACTTTCTTCCTTTGTCCAATCGGCTTAGTTACCGTTATTTCAACCTGGTTAACCTTTTGTTTTCTCTTAGTGTTCTTCTCTCCATAGTAGCCACACCTGGTCTGGCGTTCTGTTAGCTGAGACAGCTTCTTGGATGAGAACATGGGCTGAGATGCTTCCAGTGACGTTCTACAACTGCTGCTATAAACTCTTTTATTTCAGTATCCTGTGCTTCTAATTTAGCTTTCTGTCTTTTCAAACCCCCAGTCGGTCGTGTCAGATGGCTGCCTGTACTGAACCTGGTTCTGCTGGAGGTTTCTTCCGGTTAAAGGGGAGTTTTTCCTCTCCACTGTCGCTACATGCATGCTCAGTAGGAGTGATTGCTGTAAAGTCAACGACAACACAAGCCATTGTTTTGGTCTGCTGATTCCAGAGGAGTGAATGCTGCAAGTCAATGACTCGATGCAATCTGCTGGGGTTACTTAGATTGGAAACTTTTTCAAATGGATTTGTTTGTGATGTATCTTTAATTTTAATTGATTTTCATGTAAAGTGCCTTGAGACGACATCTGTTGTAAATTGGCGCTATATAAATAATCTGATTCTTGATTCTTGATCTCCTGTTGATTCTAATATTTGCCAAAGCAATGTAACGCTTTGATGCATTCAAAAACTGTCTGCAGAAAGTTGGGATAAAAACGAATGTTATCATAAATGAGTTCACGTAAGTGCTTTGAACAAATCAGACTTACTCCAGTTCTTGTCTCGTCGTCATTTCACATCTGTTTTTTTCCCCCCCTTGTGATACTTTCTTCACCAAAGTGACTCAGTGGCTGCTCTCTCATCACTACACGCTCGCCTGTTTAAACCAACATCTGCGTCCCTGTGCTGAACAACCTTTGGGTTAAATGGAGCTCAGCACAGGATGTGGTGCTCTACAGTGAACCTGCATGGATGCTCACATTAGGTCGTTTTGGTCCAAGGACACCTTTGATTGTATTTTTCTCAGGTCATTTCTTTCTGTTGCGTCGCTGAAGCAGCTAATTCAAACCTAGCAAGTGAAAACACAACACAGATATTGACATGATAAGCATCAAAGACTTTGGCACCATCTGTACCTTGTCTTCTTTGCAGTTTAGCTGCAATCTGCTTCTGATGACAAGCTTTATCCGATGTTTGCCTCTTTGTTCCAGCACCACCCACCTTCCTAATGTGAAGGCAGAAATTATTAAGAATTTAACACTAGATAATAGGATCTTAGTTTGATTATATTTTCATCAACAATAACAAACATTCCTCTAGATGGCTGATGACTTTCTTTGGATGATGGATAAGTCTGTTCTTTTAATGAAATATATTTCAGGGTTATTTGAGGTGTTAATTGGACATAATTAAAGAGACTAAAAATTTGAAGTTATCAAACCACTGTGGAAAATGGCTGTGTTATATTTTCTTATTCTGTAACAGCTTATTGCCAATGAGTCAATTTTACCTATGTTTTTCTTGTTAAAAACCTCATTATTTTATAAGTATGAACTAAAGGGGAGGAGGAGATACATTTGCCAAATAAATTGTGATGTGTGTAGGAAACTTATTCCACTACCTGTTTATTACAGCCTGGCTAATTTCCTCCACACCATTTGATGGAAACAAGCCTAGTTAGCATTTTCTTTTTTTTAGCATTTTAAAAAGTGCTTCTAACTTGGTAACACACAGATTGCTCTGTATCTATTGCCTTAAGGTTCCACCATGGCATCCACGCACCAAATAATTAAACCGGGTTATAGTGTTGTACATCCTCTTTAATGGATGACTAAATATCTAGCTAGAAAAATGCAATGTTATTGACCTGTATTACTAATGACAGTTTCCTGATCGATGAACATAACAAGTAACCAGGACATTGCTGTAAACAGTTATTGAAATGAAACTACAATGCTACATCCTGCTGTTTCTTTCTGTTCTTTATTGTCCCATATCATGAAATTTGGTAGAATTGTGCCTCTTCTCTAAATATTTTCTTAATGCTTGCACATTGGTAATTTTTTATGTCGGAATAAGAGGGTCATTGCACGTAATTCTTTTTTCAAAAATTAACAAAAGCAAAACTTGGATGTACTCTGAAGTGGAAGCATCCTGTACTCGAATAAAAAAGTACAATTTTCCATTAATGAAGACATAGATGTATGATGCCCACTGAATTTAAATTTGAGGTCCTGAAAAGGAAGGAAATGCAAATTGGAAAATGAAGTCAATAACCCAAATGATTAACTTTGAATGAGGGCAAAAGAGAATCACGCACGAGTGAATAAAGAGAAGGAATTTGTACAGGCAAAAACAAAGAGCATGAGGTGAGGAAATTGAACTGAATTGGTTTTTAGATTAAATTAAGAAGAAGAAGGACTAATGAACAAGTGTGTGTGGCTGAAGTTATTTAATAAATGAAAAGAAGGATTTATTTTTTTTGTACTAGTTCTGCACATGGTTTTGTTTCAATGGTAGTTTGATTTTAATAAGTCTAAAGCTAATTGAAGGTAAATCAAAAACAAGTCACTGAGGCAAAAAATAACCATAAATAACTATATATGGATTAACATAATCGTTTTGTTTTAGATAACTTGATGTTGGTTTGATTTGATTGATAAAGTAGAAAAATCAGTTAGCCCTCCATCTTCATTAAACTGACATTCAGTCTGAAGCTGCCACCAGCATGCTGGAAAAATACAATAGGGCAATTTAATGGCATCCTAGGGGACACGGACCTTGAAGGAGCATTAGATTCATTGAGCCCCTTATTCTGTAGATTTCTTCTTATGCTGCGTCAACCCCTGCCCTCACTGGTGCACCACCCAACTACATCCTATAGTGAAGCAAAGCTGAAATGTTTTGGGTGCAACACCTGCCCAAAAATAAAATAACTATATTTGTGCATCCGGTTAAGCAGTTATGGCTTGTTGTGAGAAGCATGGTTGTGCAGTTTAACAATCCTGCTATGTTCACAGGAAATATGTTTTTGTTTTTTATGTGCCCAATGGGTTGTATTAGAGAATTAACTACTAAAACAAAGTGACACAAAAACCATATTTATATGCGTGTTTGAACTTGCTGTTTACACTTCTTAGTTTTAATTTGATACTGTGTAACAGTTTAATGCACATAAAACAATGTGAAGACAAGTAGTTGAGAGTATTGTCCTTTTTATTTTTTTTAGCAACAATATCACCAAAATCAAGAGGCCAAATAGAGTTTAATTGATTACCTACAACACAGAGTCTGAACATGTTGCGTTTTCTTTCCCTTGGGCCAAATATAGATTTCATCACATCGGCAGCTAATCCACTCTGCTTTGACGGTTCAAGTGTATCTTTTTGTGCTACTCTTATTGTTTTACCTTATTTTAGACGAGGCTGCAGTGGAGAAAAGCTTGCTCTCAAGTCTCCGTCTTTCTTCACCTCCATGGACCATCCATATGCAGTACACGTCAAAAATATTGGCACCTATATTGAAAATCTAAAATAAGCTGACGGCTGTTCCATTTAGTGCCCAAAATGCTCTACTGATTTATTGGACCATTCACGCTTGATGGAAATGATGGAAAATGTTTGTTTTTTCGGAAATACAGGGAGCGTAGTTCCAAAGACAAAAAGCTAGATGTGATGCCAAAGCAGAGTGCAGAAATAAATAAAAAACTAAACACTCAGACACAGTGGCTTTCCATCCTCTAGGATAGCTCCCTAATTTTCAACAAGAGCGACAATATCATGATCAAGAAATAAGTCGTTTAAACTGTTAGAATAACCCATTATAATATATAGGTCTAATGGCAATATATATGTAGCAAGCTATAAAAAAGGTCACCTACAGAAGTTCTTCAGTTAATCTAGTTGAAGTATAGGGGATGAGCCATATCTAATATTTAGTATCACTACAATAAGGCAATCTCAGTTTGCTCACTTTTTTTGAAAATCTGAATTTATTTTGTTAAAGTTGTGTATCTTATCAATCAGAGTGTAAACATGCTTTCTTTGATAATGAAGCATGCGTCCCCCCCTCTATTTAGACTCTCCTCTCTGTCATTGTTAAAATTCTCGTCCGTCCTTCAATTCATTATCAGGCCACCACCTCTTTGAGGTTTAGGGAGTCTTGCGCTTACATCACATCTTGAGGAGAATCCTTCATCTTTTTTATTCCCTTGTCGAGTTCAACTTCTATGTAAGTCAAGATTTGTGTCTTCACCGTTATGTGCTTTTTGTTTTACCCTTTGTTGCAGTCACCTTCGGGAATGGCATTATTTCTGCTCGAGATTCGTGTCCTGGGTGGCAGTGAGAGGCAATGCTATCGAAATCCAATATGACTCAAGTCTTGCAACAGTAGTTGCTGCTGCTGGTATGTCTGCTTGCCCTGTGGCCAAAAAGGCTCAACTTACCCTAAAGCCAACAGTTCAACTGTATTTGTGGCCACATATAAAATGCTGGATGAAGGAGCAACTAATCCCAACGCACAGCTGCAATGATTAAATGTCATTCTTTTGACTAATTGTGACAGAAGCTTCTGCACAGTCTTAGAAGCCATGTAAAATACCACGGTCAGTGGTTGCTCTTCGGTATACATAAACTTTCCAACATATGACCTTCTGTATGGCCAATGCAGAAAAAAAAGGATATTAGTGTTTGTTTTTAAAAAGAGTTTAGATTGTTACTAAAATTTTCAACCCGATCTGAGTCTATACTCAATAAGACCTCTGATTTACATGCTGATGGCTTTATTTTCATGCATTTTTATGTATTCAAGGTTTATTAAAAACGTGAACCAGACGCCCAAGCTTGATTACAAAGCACATTATTTTGGCTGGCCCAAATTTTGAGTTGGGTCTAAACGCAGCATCCATACTGTTCTAAAGTGGCAGAAATATGTCTGGTCTAAAGCAAGGGAAGACACATGGGTTTACCTTAACATGCATCGTTTTTTGGAAAGATAACAAACACAGCAAACCTGTGCCTAAACAGCTAAGCTACAATTCTGCTATATGGGCACAATAAAACCACTCAGCAACCTGCCAGATTTATACGAGGTAAATTGTTGCAGCTCTTGTTGACAGAAATATCATCAGTTTGTCCATTAAAACGATGTAAATCTTTAGTATCTGACAAATTGGGTTTGTGTTAAATGACATTTTGGTGAGATGTGCTTATTTCAACTTTCAAATTCAAGATCCTGCATAATAAAATCTAGAAAATGTCATTAGTATGTGTTTCAGTTAAATGTGCTTCCATGACTTTAGCATTCACAAGTTCCAGTTTCACAAGATCTAAAATACTTCCTGATTTAATTCAGCAATTATTTGACACCTTATAAGCATAGACAATTGAAACTCAATTCATGAATGGTCAGCTGATCCACAAATTAATGTATTTACTTTAATGACAAGTAAGCACATTAAAAGTGCACAATCTGTAAGTAAATTTCACACCCAATAAAATATAATATACATACCAGATGTATGCTCTTTTTAATATGTGGGCACAATTTAAGTGATCCTTGCTTGAAAATTTTGTCATATCTCAATGTTTGACAACATCCTCTAGATTTCCTGATATTTAAACCTCCTTGAAGGATGTTTTTCATTGTGTTTGAACATTACCAACAGACAACTATTGATTTCATAAATACCCTGAAATCTCGTCCTGGACGGTGAAACTGATAGCTATTTCAGAAAAGTGGAATTCTGCGCTGTTAAAACCACTCTAGTCTAAAGTAAATTAAAGTTTTATGCAAAAAGGCAACCTGACATGTTGTGTGTTTATTTTTCGAGGGATTTCACTGTTTAAGCAATGTAATTTTTAATTAAACTTTTACAATTTTCTACTGATTAATGTTGAAGTGAGACGTGCTGGAAGGTTTACAAGACAAAGGGTAAGGAAAGGAATAAGACAGACTTAAAAATTATTTTTTCATTTACATAAATGCCTTGGCAGAAACGGTTTAAGAGCATAAATAAAATGTAGAGGAAAGTATGTTTTTGGCAAAGGTTGGTGTAGACTGTAAACACATCAGGGATTGGGGAGGGGTACTTAAGAGCTAAAACAGAAATTCATCTGAAGATTTAACGCTTCATATTTTTATTTATGGTTTTACTTCATCCTCATTTTAATGAATAAATTTTTATCTGTCAGTTGTAGTTGGCACACTGTGTTAGTATGGGAGGGATGTCAGATGGCCGATGATGAGCTCTGGTTAGAGAATCAATGGAGGGGAACCAGTTTGGCCTCTCACCTTGGCATATCATCGCACAGGCGGCCTCAAAGTCCCCAACTGATGAAGTGTAAAATCAAGCAGCTCTCTTTTCTGAAATTGCTGTCTGTGCCCATGTGTGTGTCCACCCTGAAAGCACAGATTTTAACATTACCTACCCAAAGTGATTAGGCTTAACAACAAACCTCTTAGGCTGTCATAGAACACCCGGGAGAATTGATCAAATGTTGGCCTGTCAATTTATAACCTAAAAAACAAAGTGACCTATGTCACTAATTCCAAAACATGACTGTTCTTTTAACTAATCTACCCATTGAAGATGACCAGTTTGTTCAAACATATTACAAATAGTAAAAGTTTAACCTCTGCATTAATATACAGTCATGTTTTCCTTTTTTTAAATTTATTTTGAATTTATTTTAAATTAGAAAATGGTTAATGGTTAAATTCAAAATAAGTTCATAAACAACATCAACATCCTACAAAAACATGCTTTATGTAACCTTGCTGATTTGTTCCAAAGCATTAAATGGAAACATACTTAATTTGCTTGGTTGTTTTTTTTTTTCTTCTTTGCAACATTTTAAAAAATCTCTCATATTTAGTTTGACAGGAACATACTTTTTAAACTGCCATTACATTTGTTAAGTTTACAATTTCGAATTTATTGTGGACATCAAGCATGAATTATTGGCTGTTTTTAAAAATTAAATTTGAAATGTTTTTTGGAGAAACTAAACTGCAACCACAGTCATGATTGGAATGTAAAGCTAATCTGGAGATATCAAAATGCTATTATTCCATGGAAACAATTGTCTGAAGTAAAGAGCAACAAAAATGAAACGGACTACCCCTTAAATGATTTGGTGGCAGTTGCACCTCTAATATTTGGATTCTTCTTACTGAGATTTATTCCATATTTCAGACAGCTTCAGTAATGTTACTTCAGTTTTAGAGGAAAACATTTCATGTCAAACCTCAAGTGAATATGACAGAATAACAGGATTGACATTATACTGATTTGAAAATAGTCTTATAAAATGTCCGACCACAGTTCAGTAATTCTTTCATTAAAAATGTCATAAAAACCGACACACTGGGACTTCAAAAGCAGAAATAGATCTATCAACAGACATACATATGAGCAAGAGATGAAGCATGCAGACAAAATCAAATAAGCATGCAGTCTCTATTGATTTATTTGGATGTAGTGATCCTTCTTAAGACATCTTTTCACGGAGACTCACATTTCAGTGCAAGTACATGTGCAAGCTTGCAGACGAAACGGATCATTGCTTTACTATAAAAAAACATTTACGCATCTTGCTTGGCTGAGCTTTTTTCAAAAAGATTTATTCACCTACAGTAAGATAAGATAAGAAAAATAAATACTTTATTCATCCCCAAGGGAAAATTACGAACAAATTACATACATGCCATTTTTAGCCCTAATAAACACTCTCCTAGTAGAATACATAGCAAAACAGTTTCAAGATTTATCTAAAGGCATATATGTGGAAACAGAATTATGTTCGGAAAAATAATCACGTTCTGAGCCCTACTCGTCTTCCATGGAGTGAAAACGTGGATGACTGCCAAAAAACAGCTGTAGCTTCTTTACTTAATGCTTGTGTCAAACTCTACTTTTTCAGATCAAACAAACTTTCGCTCCAGACAAAGATATCCCAAGTTAATACAAATTCAGTTCCTCTGAAGAATTATGTTAATCTGAGACATGTATCTAACAGTAACTACAACGTTTATTCCCCTCCAATTCCTTTGCTGTGGTTTAACAGATATGTAATATTTTGCAATATATACAAGAGTAATCTACGGCAATGATTTTCATTTCTGTCCTGTTGTTAAATTCTATTCCATCCTCTAGCCTTCCCATGCTATTGTCGTATGGGAGGGGTGGTGCCCTGCCCCTTCCTACCCCCTCCTCGCTGCTAGTTGCTGCACTCACCTGGGCCACACTGGGCTCTGGGACTCAATTCTGGGGGTGCTGGTGCGTGTTTCGGTCCGGCTCAGCCAGCTGTCTGGGGTCGCCCTTCCCTCTTGGGTGTGGGGCGGGCTGTCTGCTGGGTCCCGATCCTGGCCAATGCCTGGCCGAGCAGAGCATAGCAGAATGGGTTGGGTGCTGCACATGGTATCTTGGGGAGTTTGCTCCATGGCCTTGGGCCCCCTGGTGGGCTTTTTGATCTCTGTGCTCTCGGGTGGCCCCAGTGTTCGGTACCTTGTGCTCCCTCTGCTGCCTCAGGGCTCCTGGAGGGGGTTGGGAGTAGCCCTCTGTATCCATGGCTGACCATAATTCATGTAAGACCTACATTACAATTTCTGCATGTTCACACGCAATCACACACTATAGAGATCACAATATTTTAATTGTGCAATTCCATTTATTAATAACGTGAAGTTTACCTCATATTTTTATTCGTTTTTTTTTTTGTGGTGCATACATTGCTGTATTTGTTCAGCTCTCCGCTAATTATATCTCCACAGGTATTATCCATTGTCTTCTCACAGTCTCCCATGGATGCCTCAGGAGCAATCTGGTAGCAACTAGTTTTTGGGGTCCATTATGTTTTGTTTTGGCTGTTTTTTTTTTCTTTATTGTTTGTTTTTTTGCTTGTTTCTATTTGAATATTTAATTTTGGTCTGTGTATATATAAGTGATTGTTAGCTCTAGAATGTTTATAACACCTCAGAAATCAATAAATGATTAGGGTATGGGTAGCGAAGGATGCTGTATCTTTTGAAAGCTTTACTTGGAAAAGCAAATCTGTTAAGCACAACTATGGCAGCCAGAAACCGATTTTACTAGCCGTGATGCTTAACAGGACAAGGGGGAAAAATGAAAAAATAAAATTTAATTCCATCGGGACATTTTTTTTGACTAATTTGGTTAGACAGTAACAAGGTTTGTATGTTGAAACTTGTTCTGCCTGTTCATAGTCTCATGAAGATCCTGTTTTAGAGACTTGTTTTAGACTCTTGCAGTCTCCTTTAAGGAAAAACTGCTTTCATACACTGGGATAGAGGTTTTCTTTTGTGTTCTCTCTAAATTCTTTACCATGATCATAGATCGCTGCAGTCTT
>JAVLVB010000283.1:189836-209124 GCA_032876305.1 Orestias chungarensis
ATATATATATATATATATATATATATATATATATATATATATATATATATATACACACATACATATACACAAACAGGTTACTTGATCTTGTTACATTTTAACTGCACATCCGCAGTTTGCCCAGGCTAAGTAAACTCAATAGAATACAACAAAATAAAAAATGGTTATACACTGAGTCTCCTGCCTGATCAGAAGACTGGCAATTTGATTTGTTCATGCTGCCTTAAATTAAATATTAAAAGTTGTTTGAAGCGAAATAAACCAAAATGATAATGGTAAAAATGTCATTGTGAAATAGACATGGGGTAGATGGTGCCTACCTTGACTGCATGTTGCTTTCTCTACCCTGTTTTAAGATCAACAGCTGTCACATAATTACAGTACAACGACAAATAAGAAAGTACTCCTTTTGTTATTTCATCAATGCAGATTTAACTGAATAAAAAGATACAAAGCATAAAGAGGTTAGTTTAAAGAAGAAACTGCATCTTTGACAGCAGACAATTGAACCTTGGCTAGGACTTCAGTCGAATGGCTTGCGAACATCTTATACATTGATGGTACCCTGGTTACTGGCTTATGCCTTTACACGAATGATGTAATGATGCAGGACAGGTATGATGAATGAGCAAACAAGATTTTTACGGCTAAAAGCCAAACACAGAATTTTTAATAAACAGCAGAAATGCTGAACTCTCACCAAATAAATACACAGACTAATATTGTCTGTTTGTTTGGTTTTTTTACCCTGACTTCATAGTAGTGTGCTAAAAAGGATCATTCATGAATGAAAAAAGTAAAGTATAACTGTCTCTTCTGTTCAATAACTACGAAACCATGACTACCTTGCCTTGTAACTGACGGCACTTATTTTCAATTTTACTTTGTCTGTGTTTAAGAAAGACTTGTATAACTATTGGGCATTTCCAAATAGTGTTAAAGATATGGTTCTAAACTACGAGGAAATACGCAATGACCCTTGTTTGGGTCCACTAGGTCGGTCCAGACATTTAGTCCGTGGAGTCAGTAATTAGCCTGTCATAGCAGCAGTGAAATGGCATGTCAGGGCCTCCTCATTGTGCATGCTGTGTGTATTTCCCAGATTACCACACAGCGCCTGCAATGTGGAGGCTGAGACATGCCGAGGCATCTCCCACACATTTGCTGCATGGTAGCGCAAGGAAAATTGGTACCCGCTTCTCCATTCAGAGATTTTTCTCACGCATAAGTGGTTTACATCACTGAGCGTTCTCAATCCAAGCTGTTACTATAAACCATATTTAAATGGATATACGAGAGCAAACATACAAATGTGCTTCGGTCACAAAAAAATAATAATAATCTGTCTTAACTGATAATTTGTTTCTTGTTCCCATCATGATAGCCATCTTTTTGATGTGGATTTGATGGGGTTCTTGAGGGTGGTAGTGCATAAAACCTATAAGAAAATCCACTATAGTGTCACTGTGTAAATCCCGCAACGTAATAACTTGTGTCCAAACCAGTTCCAGTTGGGCATTACAGTGATGCAAAGCTTCACAAATTCCTGGGGCCGTACAAAGTTGTTGATGCTCACAATCTCCAAAGGCTTACAAAGGAAATTGGAGGTTTCACTTGATATCATGTCTAACATCTTCAAGCGGCCAATGTGTGCCCTCTTGGATTTAGCGAGATCAATGGTGTTGTTTTCTCTAACATGATGTTGCGTGTTTTACCCCACCAGCTGCGATAAATTTCCATCAGATTTGTCTAATTCCTCATTACTTTAAATTTCTAAAGTTTGTGTGGTCTGTCTTAGTTTACTTTTATGGAGCCAGGTGCATGCATAAAATGACTTGGCCTTTGATTTGAGCTATGAAAATCAGTTACCAAACTCAGTTTATATACCTGTTCACATTTTGTCACTTTGCAACACCAAACTATTTCATACAGATTTTACAAGGTAGACTAAGACAAACTAGTGCAGATTTTTAAGAATCAAATTACAAATAAATAATAATAAATAGAATCAGAAGAGTGTTATTGTTGCAGCAGGGAAGACACTGCAGGTCATCCAGTGATTCTGCTTAAAAGGATTTTGGGATGTACATCCTCTGCTACGGCACACCTTTATATGCATATCAAAATTCAACTTTATTGCTACATACAGTACATGCAAGTACGACTTGCAGTAAAATTATTTCAGGAAAAAAAAAATTTAGCTAACAAACAGCATTAGTCTGATGCACATGTTCAGCAGTATGTTTAATATTATTCAGCACACTTTTATTTCTGAAGAGCATATCAAGTATGGCTGCACAACATAAAGCAAATATATTGTAATTTCAATGTCTGCTTGCACAATGTTTATACCGCAAATGACTGTTTGGAGCACATCAAGGTTTAACTAGTATCTTTCTAGAGTTTTAAATTTATATTTTATTTGCTGATGCAATATTTAGCCTGTAGGACAGAGTCTCACTGCAGCAGAAACTCACACAGGACATAAACAGCAACGCTAAAAATGCTAAAGGTCATATAGAGTAAAGAGCACAGATTAAAATAAAGGGTAAGAAGAAATAAGTGTGATTCATCACACTTAATATCGTCTTTGGGGTATTTATCAATATTATTGCCCTTTCAAGAATTCCTAATGCTGTGCAGCTATGTTATCAAAGTTGAAAGTAACCATTGCCAGGTGACAAATTTAGATATATGTTACAATTGTCGCTTTTTTTGGTTTTAGAAGGAAAAAAATTGAAAGTCTGATTGATTTTCTTTTTGATGTTGGCAAGATTGAAAGTTCCATTTTTAATTGAAAGACATGCCTTTTCTTCACTCCAAAAGGAGCAACCCCTGTATCAAAAATGCTGAATCTGAGTTAAAAACAGCAAGAGAAATTTTTTTTGAAATATTCCTAAACAGAAGTTTACAACAAGAAGCAGGTTGATGAAACAACCATTTTTACAACATATTATATCATAGCATTGACCTACTAGGTCGTTTGCCTTCTCTGGGGGGAGAGGTGTTCTCATAATACTACAAGAGTTGTATTCTAGGCTCAATACAGCCTTTTTGTTTATTTTTCAAATACCGTCACGCCCACTTGTTACTTCGAGTATGCATTTTCAACAAAGTTGAAATCAGTGTTATGTAGATAAAAGCTGTTGTGTTTGTGTAAAGTGTGTCTGGATTCTTAGAAGGTCCTTCTACGATCAAGGACTCACAAACACACGTCTTCATTGTAGTTACGAACCCACCAAATGCAAATTAGGGGCGGCACCTGAGACTTAACTTCATTATTTGGACTGAAGAACTCATGTGTTTAAGTGTTTTTCCTACTTAGAATGTCACCAACTCCCCTTGTTTTAAAGAAGACCTGGATTAGCTGCTATGCAAACACTAGCCAATAATTTATCATGTGACATTGTATCTGGGTACATCAGCTTTGTAAGATGCGGTTTCACAGAGAAAGTTACTTCTCACGGAAAAATTATGCAAACAGGTCAATCAAAGAATACTAAACCGCAACTTGGCAGAGGTCCGGTCTATGCCAGGTAAACAAAAGTAAAATAGGCAGTAGTGTTATAGCGGTAGCTTGTAGAAATTGTATTAATGATGAGAGTGTGCTGTGTTTCAGCAATGCAATGCTGCTGACTTTTGGTTTGCTTTTCCAAGCTTTCAGTAAATGTAAAAAACTGACTGGAATTTGATATGAGCAAATGGTAAATGCAAACTTTACTGTTTGCATGCGTAATGGGAACATATTTAATAACTGATGGTTTGTTTAAAATTAAGCAAACAAGGGTAGATTTATAATAGGGTATTTTAGAGTGTCATCTTTTGGAGAGAGTGACTCCTTTTGTTGTAACCTTCTAAATTCAGATTCCTCTGCTGTAGTTGGTATATAACCCAAAAAAGCAATGGGATGAAAACTAAAAGCATAAAATGGCCTCATTTATACTATGTGGGAGGGAAATTATACAACTACCGATAAGAAGGCTGATAAAAGCAAAAGGTAGTTGGTGCTGTTTTTAGGATGAAGAGGAGGAAGCAGCTGTTGTTTAAAGCATGCATCTAAAGAGGCATAGGAGTATCTAAAAAGGCTGCCAGGCGGATTTTGTTTTCAGGCAAACCAGAGGAATTATATTCTGGATCAATAGCTGACAGAAAAGTTTCACCTTTCTGTTTTGCAGATTTTATTTCTATATTGAGTTGTTGGGACGGTATATGTATATAAAAACAAAGGAGTTTGATACCCCTGCTGTACCCCTGCTCTACCCCTGCTCTAAATTGTTGACTGGGAGGCAGGCTTTTTGTAAAGTAATGTAAAAGAACAACCCTTAACCTTAATGACCTCCCCTCCTATTAATTTTTCTTTTCGTGGTCCCACAGTGTTTACGTTTAAATGGCCATATATTATTCATTTATTCAATTTTTCTCTTGTTTTGTATGAGTTTGACATGATTAGGAAGATTAAAAGCAACATTTTGTAAACAACTAAAACCCCCCAATGGAGACTTGTTCCTGGTTTTGTCAAGGCCAGTCACATTTTCTTCTGTTGCTAATCAAATTTTACTTGATCAATATGTATGATTCATTTAATCCCTCCTTTTTATCTATCTAGTAACTGGAAACAAGGAAAGTAGATTCTTTTTCATTTTTTTGAACCATAAGTAACTTCAAATTTTACCATGGTGAATTCTTTTAGTATTGTCTAACAATTGAAACATTCAGAGGAGCACGTCCGTCACCTAAGAAATTAAGGACTTAAAAATACTCATTATAAAATAAACCTTCAATCCGACCAGCCAGACTCAGGGTCACCACAAACCTTATTCACACGCTCACAGATCACACAGAGTTATGCTACAAAATTATTCATATTTTCAGAAAGGGCTGACTCAGGTTATGGAGATTCCCCTGCACTGGTCCAACCCACGTTCCACTATACAAATCGAAATAGTAAATTTGGGGTGTAAATGGATAACAAACCAAGCCATACATGAGTTTTCAATCCTGTTCTGCCTTCATTAGAGTTGCGGTTAGCGTTTAAAACATCTTGTTGCCTCATATTCCTCAGGAGACTTTTTTAAATGACCTATAGCTGAGTATGTGATTTTTCATACATTTTTCAGCTGACTAGGAAATAACAGCAATAATAGAGGACATTTGAAGTAGTTATAACAAACATTTCACTTTGATTACTCCTCTTTGCACAATAAGTTCAGAATGAATAGGCGGTCAGTTAAATTGGACTTTTTCTAACCCAGCACAAATATGATGTGTACCTACTGTATAGGTACAAGGATTAACTGATCATCTGTCAGTGAAAGTCTGAGTTGTTGAACATTCAATTACCTCTTAATGAGTTATTGCTGAAATATTTGGATTGCAGTCAATTCTGCGTCCGTGGTCCACTATTGTGTTGGAACTATAATTATATAATACAACTGTTTTCTTTCGTCTTTCTTTTGCTGAGATGCTTCCATACTTCTACACTAGAAGGAGTTAATATTGTAAAATTCACTAAATTCATTAACCTAACACTGCAAAACTGTTTCAAACAAACATTTGTTTTGCATCATTACATGGTAACATTTATCGTTACATTTTTAAGATTTTCAAGAAAACAAGTTGCATGCCTGGTAAGGTCTATGTGGTAAAAAAAAGTTATGGTTAAAAATGAAAGCAATTAATTTTGGGTGAAGGCATTTGAAACAATAAGGTTTTTTACACAAATCAAAAGGCCAACATTTAGAATCAGCAACATGATATTATGCATGTCCTTATTTCTGAGTTTTTATTTTGCTATAAATATACGCTTCTATGTAGCAACGGTTATGACACCCTTTAAACTAAAACCGGTTAACGACACAGAGAAAAGTTAAAATAGTTTGTTGAATAAAATGGATAAATGCAATCTACAATAGACAGTGACCTGTAACCGGCAGCAGGCATTATGCAAAATGAACCAGATGTGAGAATAAAACAATAAAGAAATGGCAAAACATGAAAAACTAAAGCAAAGCATTAAGCCATTAAACACAAAATATATATGTATAAACATGGTGACACACAAAATTCTGGAATTGATAACAGCAGAATCTCACAACACCATATCACAACCTGGAAATCATGGCAGTATAATTTGATTTCAGATTATGTTTCTTTTGAATCTCACAGCAAGACAACAGCTCCAAGAAGCTTAAAAAAGTCAGTTTCTTGTCTGTTTTTTTAATTATTATTATTCACTTTTCTCTACATTTGCCATCTAAGTGCTGCCAAACATGGTATAGTCAATTCATAATTTATTTGGTAATGGCCTTCTTTATAATGATAGAGTTTTTGAGTTCATACAATGGATTGCTGTTTCTCAAACAAATGTTAGATGTACTATTGACCAATAGCCATAAAGATATAATGTTTGTATAGTGACCTTGTGTTTGGGGCTGCAAAATAACACAAAGGTGAACAACACAAAACATTTCCCATGGGTTCACCTTCAGCCCCTCTGTCGTTCAATCTTCTCTTGGTTGAGATTGTAGAGAAGAGTTTAATGAAGGTTAGAGTACAATAGGAGGGCACACACTATTGATCTGGTGGTAAAGAAGGTAGACATGAAAGTAAAGTAGCGCTATGGAGAAAGAAAAAAAGTAGTGTTTTTTTTGTTTTGTTTTGTGTTCTATAAAGCCAAGGGCCATTTAGACTCTAAATTAATCTTGTTCTTAAAATATTTTCTGTTTTTTCTTGTTTTTCTGAACCGTTTTTGTGGTATAATTGACCCCTCTTTTTGTGTTTTTTAAATCCAGTTCTGGTACGATATTATCAAGATTGGCTTAATAAGAAATAAAAAAACGGTTAAACTCATTGTTATAATTTTACCTAATGTCCTTATGTCTGCATAATAATGTATTCTCAGACTTATAGTATATACTTAACACAAAAAGTAAGAACATTAACAGAAGTTGATCATTTGGTTTAATAATGGTTGTGGGTAATAAATCTTAAATAGCTTTTTCCCCTCATATAATTAAGGAAAAAGCACATGGTGGTCCACCGGCACAGTTGTGGACATCGGCTGCTTCTATGCAAAACTTTCCAGTTCATCTTTGCCAATGCCAAACGACTTATTTTGCCATTGACTGCATCTTGGTTTTATGAAGTCCACCCTTTACCTCTTCCTGCAGAAGCCCACTACAACATAATGCTGACACCCCCCTACTTTAGACTTGGGATACTGTTCTCAAAGTTATATATAATTGTCTTTACAGCCAACCTTTTTAGTTTGAAACTATTTTAAATTACAATTGTAATGCTAATTTTTTTTAAACATATTTTCTGGACCATAACCAAATATCCATCTAGTCAGCCACCAAAAACACATACAAGGTATAACTCTGGGACTGTAGGAGTCCATCCTACTGACCAGATATAATATGTAGATGTAGACCAATAGTCACTTCATCCAAACATTTAAAAACAGTTGTGATTTAGTTAACTAAATCCACCTTTAGCTTCTTCTTTGCTCTGTGGATTTTAGGCCTTTATCAGTATGGAAGTCCAATATAAAGCTTTTATCTTCCGGCTTACTTTGGATTTCTTTGCTTCTTAAAGTTTGTTTTTAATAGGTTAGGAGATGCTGCTTCTCCCTTTGCCTCCCCCTCCTACTTCTCTGTCTTTAGAAGTCAGGCGAAGAGGCGGCTCAAGGGACTGAAATGGAACAAGGTTGTAGGTTGTTGGTGTAAGCCTTTCCAGAAGGTTCTGTAGGATAAAAAACTCTTCTGTCATCAATGACTATGGACCCATTGCCCCAACTGCCCAAATCATGAGGTGCTGTAGAGACACCTGTAAACCCGCCTCAATAAGCAAACAACAGCATAGCAGGAACCCTTTGAGGTTGCTTATTCTTCTGGAGTTACAGTTGAAGAAATCTTCATAGACATGCTTAAGGAAGGTCCCAGCCATCTGGACAAAGCAGGCACCATTGTGAGGATTATGGTCCTTAAATTCTCAATTAAATTTAAAACAATTTCGCCTGATTTGTTTTGACGAAGACTCCTGAAAACATAAGTGGAGCCTAAGAAATGGCCTGAAATAATGACCACCAGACAAACAGACTACAGCTTCAGAAGCTATAGCATTGTATGTCTAACTATGTGGTCAGCAGCAACATGAGCATGAGTGATCTGCAAAAAAAATCAAGCTCACTTTTCATTTGCCGGGTGTATAGAACAGGATTTCAAGTAAAGATACCTGATGGAGCACTTTGTGATATGGTGTGTAGAATCATCTTGTCTTAAACAAAAGAGATGAATGTAGATTTTAAACATGGCTACGTCAAACACTTGTCGACAAAGCTTGCGTCCTTCAGTCTTTGCAACAAGATGCAGCATATTGTCTATAAATCTGTTGTGGAGAGTGTAATGTTTCTGTCATTTTCTGTTCCCCAAATTAAAAGCCTTAACAGAAGCAACTGACTTTACTTACTTATCCTTTCTTCCAAGCAAAACTGTGAAATGCAAGTAATTTATTACACTGAATGGTAAAAACTGTGCGTTTAAGGAATCACCTGTTTTAATGTTTTCTCATGAAGGTAAGATTAACATGTCATCACATCTTTTTGGCTCATTATATGTAGCTCTTCTTTTTTATCCTTTGTTTATTATATTCCTTCTTCCTCAATGTTGTCTTTCCCCCTTCTCCCCACCTCCCTTTGTTGTCTCCTTCCTGTCCCTCTGTGGCAATGAATACTGAATCAGTCAGAGACAAACGGTGCGTAGGGTCTTCCTAGAGGAGGCAGAAAGCCACAATAAAGTGAACACACACATCGGTGCACACAGGCATATGCCAGAGCAAGAAAACCCTCTGTCTCCATATGAACACATGCATCCACAAGAGAATTCGTGTTGGGATGAGTTTTAGGTTTGATAAATTTCAGCTTTAATTCCCCTTATCAGTGATCTGCTGCCTGGGATGACTTTTTCAAACATGAGCAGTGCCAGGGGTAGCTTGGTAGACAAGGTTAATGAAAAGCAGACATGTATGCGAAAAACCATTCAAATGCACACACATAGTTGGAGGTTTTTATGATAAATATGTTACCCTGCAGAAATAACACACAGTATTGTTGATCTTCCTCTCAAATCGTTCCTTAAATTTTATGTGGTAAGCCGGCTTGAAGTACTGAATAACCATGAAGAAGTAGAAAAATAAGACATACACATTTAATATTTTAAAGAACATACTTTCTTATAAATTACAGCTTTCTTTTGGGGTGTGTTTCTCTATCATCTTTACCCATTTAGAGACGAATGGCTTTGCCTTGCTTATTCGTAGCTTAGCCATGTTGAAAAAAAAAAATCTGTGAAGGTAACAAATTAAGTCTATTCCAAAAACGTCTAATTAGATTTGGGTCTGACCATTCTAACCTTTTGACTAACTTTGATCTAAGACCCTTAACCCTGTATGTTGATAGTCTATGTTGCCCTGTTGAAAGGTGAACCTATGCTGCAGCCCTCTATCGTTTCCAGCTTTCAATAAGTGATTACTCCTGCAGTGCCTTCTATTTAGCCCCGTCCACATTTTAATCAGCTCTGATTGGATTCCCTATCCCCACTAAAAGGACAAAAATCCAAGGTTGAATTTTGCCACCATCACGATTCATTCTGGATTAAGGATGGCAGTTTTTGACCAAGCTTAAAAAATCTTGCAGGGCAAACAGTTATTGGTCCACTTGATCAAGGCAACTTTCGCCATGGGTTTCTCTTCTCCTCAGTAAAGAGAAGTTCTGCTTTTTTTTTTTACAGTGCATAAGGTGTGTGGATAATAGTTGGCTTATTAAGAGATTCTGCAACTTAGCTCCCTGCTGCTCATCAGTCACAGTGGGCCTCTTGACTGCTTCTTTTAATAATCCTCTCATTGCCCAAGCTTTCAGTTTTGGTCATGTCTTGCTAGGTTTGTTGGTATATGTTTAAACATTTTAATTTACTTAAAAAAGCCTTGTAAGTTTGTGAAAGATTGGGAAATAATTTTATGAGCAGGTCCTGCTTTAAACCTCTCTACAAATCTCTCCTTGACTTGGTAGTACCTTTATATTCTTAGTGTTGTTTATTGCTGAAAGTTCTCCAAGAAACCTCAGATGCCTTTATAGAAAGTTTGGATTCATGCTAAGCTTAAACAGAAGCTAAGTACTAATTGGTTTCAATGGATTCTTTTAATATTAGTTTTAGGGAACATATGTCAAGTTCAATTATAAGCTACAGTACTGCATGTTGTTCCATCTAGAAAAATATAGTTTAAAGCACAATAACATTTTGCACTGTTACATTGCCAAAATCAAGAGGTCGGTACTTTGTCTCTAAAATGTTGGATTTTGTCTTACCACAAAAGAGACATTTAAACTTAAGAGTATAGATGTTAAACATCACCAGTAATGAGCTTAGCCACATTGTAGTCAACAGACTCTTGTGTTTATTGATCTAAAAGCTTAAAAAAGCCATTGAGTGAGCTTCTTAACCTTCTTCTATTGTTATCAGCTTTCAGTCTCTAAGAAAGATATGGCCTGCAGGTTTGAAATGCTATCAAAGCAGAAGCTAAGCATTCCTCTTTACATTTGACAGTTTATTTTAAACTGTTTGTTCTTTTAAAATCCCCACTCCCCTAACCCCTTAATGCCGTGAGACACCAAACCTATCACTTGCTACACACTTTTTTTAATCTTTTCCCATCTTATTTAATTATTCATTTATGTAAATATTACTTGCAAACAGGCACAGAAACCGGCACAGAAATAAGGTATAAGTCAGTAAGAAGAAAGCAGTCGTGTCTTATGGAGCAACATAATATCAGTCAGTTCTATCCTAACTAATGACCTATAAAGGGTTTACCATTGAGCACTATTAAAGCCAAGAGTGGGAAATTATGTTATTACACCATATACCAGGCTTAGACAAAGGACAGTTTTCCGAAACATGATGACCACTTGTAGAGACATTCAAAAAGTTTTGGATTTAGCAGGTACAAAAACAAGTGATGCACTAAACCTTCATGGTTTGTGGCATGCAAGAGGCATCTGTTGAAGAACAACATTGTTGAAGTTCATGTAGAAGTCTGTAAAGGACAAGAGAATTTACTGATCAGATTAGGAAAAAAATGTAACTCTTTGGATGATACAAATTATCGTTTTTTAAGGTTAAACTGTGATGCATATCATAATTAAAACCCCATCTCAGTATTGGGGTCTGTAGGTAGAAATATTTGAATTGTGGGGATCTTTTTTTCACAAATTGGATTGGCAGATCTTATAAGTAAAGGAAGGATGATTATGTTCCAGTATGCTATAAATGAAATTTTGCCATGGACATTTCAATTTGAGTGAAAGCAAATACCAAAATCAAAGAAGAGCAAATCATGCAACAGCTTACTAGCGCTTTCTTAAGGTTTTAATCAACAAAAGACTTATACAGCATAATAAATCAATTTCAGTTGGAATGATATTGTGTTTTAACAGCCTTTGTTGTAATACTAAAATAACATTTACCATTTTATTTTTAAGCTAGCCTCCTGCAGCTTACCCTACATGTACAACTGGAAAACCATACATACATACATAATATATGTTAACTTGTACAAATGACGGGTTCACTCCTCTTTTCAATGGGTGTAATGCTATATAGGTGAATATATAAATAATTCACATTGTTCTGTTTTCTCTTTTGCATTTTAGTGACAACTGACAGAGGCATTAAGGTTTCTTAATTGTGTTGTTAGCGTTTGTGTTATGAAATAGTACTTCACAGCAATTGTAAGGTATCACCGTGAATGGAAGGAAATGGCACATAGTATGCTAAATATAATGAAAACTACTTATATGTGGGTCAGCAGTCCAGTCCTTGCTGGCTAAGTTCTTCTACATCAAACTCGCCAGCCAAAGTCTTATGTGGACCGTGTTTTCTGTGAATCTTTGAAATCTTGTTTGAAAAACAGGTTGCCATCTTGATACTGTTCAGATAAACTGGTTCCATGAAATTGTGTAAAATGTTTTGACATGTAGTAGCATGTAGAGTTCTTGAAAGACAGCCATATGCTATTAACACGTGTGCACCAAACATTAAACCTTTAAGCAGTGCAGTCAATTCTCTGTGTTGTTGTCCATAAGCCAAAAAGACATGATTTGTTGACCCAGAAAAAAAAAATCTTCACTGCTGTAGAGTCCAGTGTTTGTGCATTTTTATACAACTGCATGTATCCAACACTTGCCATTGTATTTTCCAATGTAAGGTTAGGATGCAGCTGCCTTAACCTTGAAATCATTTCTTTTTCTAAACTCCCTCTTTCTGTTCTAATCTCAAGGACACAAATCTGGAGGTCTGAATCTATTGCCTCCAAAAACTTGCGGAGTTATTTTTGTTAGAATGAGAACTTAAGGTTCAAGAACATGTTTTTATGTAGATTATGTTGGTGTATTGCAGAGTTTTGGTTTGTGCACTGCTTGATTAAATGTGTTGCCTTTTGGAAAGCCCCTTGCACCAGACCATCTCTTAAGATTCATTACCTGGTATACTACTTATCTTAGTTTCCATCTGAGTGCTTTAGGTAGTATATTAAACAATGTCAAATCCAGGAAAAAAAAAACCTTATCTAGCTTCCCAACACTGGGAAGATACATTGAACAGCACACAGTAACGCAAAAACCTATTTCTAACTCTTAACTGCCAGTTGCAATATGCAGCCAACTATTTTAGGATGCAATTGCGTCATCCATCAACAGCGGTTGATGTAATCAGTCAAGCTAATTAATCTGTTGGGATGTTTACACAGTTTTCATCCATAATGTGCCACCATTATGCCACCTCATTGTGAACTGGTTTGTGTTTTGTGCATCACTCAGATGTATCCTTCATATTTATCTGACATGTTGATTGAGTTGCTGGTGGGTCTTCAAAATAGTGGGCGATGATTTCTAGAAATTGTGGAGACATGAATAAAAAGAAAAGAAACATCAAGCGGAGCGTAACTGAACAGAGTTGGGTGAGGTTGCTTGACAAGTTTCAATAAAATTATTAGTAACAAATCATTGTGTTTTGTTTTAAAGAACAATGCAGTAGACAAGAAAAATGGGGGGAATGTGGGGATTTAGGTAAATGAAAAATAGGTGATTCAGAAATGTTGCAGTTGTTGTGCATTATGGTAAAATTCCTAAAGATAAGAATTTCATATCCCATGTATATTATTTACTGTAAGTACATTCCCTATGGTCACTGTGTGTGGGGGGGGGACAACTGTCTCAAGCTTTAGTAGCTCGCTCACCCTATGAAGCGAAGAAGGTGACACAGAGAAGATGTGGCAGTAAACACAAAAAGGACAGTGGGGGATATGACAGGACAATTTTAGGGACTTACGGGAAGATGAAAATTAAATGACATGCGCGGACCAAAAGAAAAGAGCAGGATTCAAGGACAGCGAAAGATTAATGGCATTAAAGTAGAGAGCTGCAAATTAAACACAACAAGGAAAGACTGCAGTAGGATTCAGAGGTGTCAGGGACAAACATACATGCATTACTGAATGAAGGCAGAGGGCTATAAGGAAACAGGGAGTTGCTTCACAAGAATTACTATTTAAAAACGCTCTATCCATTCATCTATATTCACTTTATGTTCAAACTATAGCAGTGAAGATGAAAATAAAATAAAAAGGAGGGATGAGAGTAGAACTGGGTTGGCATGAGACTTTTATTGGAGGATAAACTTGGGCAAAAGTGACTGGAATTCTATCTTTAAGAGGTTTGCTTGTTATATAGTCGTGGTATTTGCTTGAGTAGCCAGACAAAATGGTTAAAAAAACTACAAACAAAGGGGTTTGGAATTTAATGGTGGGCATAGGTGAAATTGTGTTTTCTGTAAAATCACTATTTTATTATGTTTCATTTATTAAATAAGAGACTGGCTTTCTGAGAGAAAAAAAAACAGTTTCTTGTGGCGGCCCAGTTACAGCCACCTTAGAACAAGCCACCTACCGTGAATGTGATCCCCTCTGTTTTGTTTTACAAAAAGTGCTTGTGTTTTGGTTTTAACATTAGACACTACTTGCAGCACTGCCTCCTAAGTATCAGGGTTGTTTGTAATGTATGCCGTAGAGTAGACCCGCGTGGCGACCTGTGTGAAGCACCGCAGACTTGTAGGGGCTTGTTATTTGTATTTTCGGCTAAAACAGAAATTAAAAAGATTTATTTTACAAGCAATCAATGTATCAACGTCTTAATTGTTCGAGTGTGCAACATTATTCACTAATTTAATCAGACAATGGCTGTCAGTGCAGTGTGAGATGTATTTTTGAGAAAAATATGCACCTCTTATGCGTAGGTAGCCCCAAATGAGGTAATAAGCTAATGTTGTTTGGGGAGAAAAAAGGCTGTTTACCTCAAAATGTGTTTGTTTGAGAGCTCACATCATGAATGAAAGTTACGTCTGAGTGAGGAACATATTTACCATGTTTTAAGGTGAGTTAAAGCAACACTATTAATTTCATAACTTTGGTGGTTATACGTCGTCTTACAGCTCGTTGAATGACTCCTCTGTCATGGCCCGAGGTGGTTTACATTGCTTTCACCGGCACTATAGCAATAGCAACTTTGAAGAGCGGCAACTCTGCCACACAAAACAGCTACAAATGTGCTGACTGCGTCTCAGTTCCCCTTTACTTACTTTTAACCTCTGCTATTTCCACAACTGGAAACAAAATTGTACTTCAATCCAACTGTAGCCGGAGATCAGGATTTTATGACACTATGCGCGGGTCCTTATGGGAAATGCAGTCTTTCTTCAGGCAAACCACTACCGCTTTTGTCCACTGGCCGCCAAAATCGTACAAAACTGAAACTTCTTTAGTTTTGTTTTAAATGGTTGGTGTGAGTCTAAAGGCCACAAATGGCTACTCTTTTGCGCAAATACACAATAACCTGAAAAACATTTTGAAAGTGTAGTCAATTTTTATTTGTACATTTTCCCTTTGTCTGACACCAATCTGTAAATATGTTAATATCAATATAAATAGCTTATTATTGTACACCAAGATTCTATTTGCATTTAAACCCTCCACACTACTCTGCCCATGCCTAGATCAGTTTTAAAAAAATTGGAGGGCGGAGCTTTTTTTTACATGTTGTAGAAGCAAGACCTGGGAAACAACTATTCTCCCAAGCAAGAAAAACTCAATGCTTCAAATTAAAAGTACAGTAGATGAGAACAAAAATAATGCTTTGAAATGTCCTTAGCTTTGTCTGCTTACTTTTATTTTTGTGTGTATTATATTACTGTCTGAATAGCATGGCTGAATTCAGAAATAATTGTATGGAAACAGAAGAAAAATATTCTAATTAGCAGATGTTCATGGTGCATTAGCGTTGCTAATAATCTGGACAGATTAACACGAGAAAGCAGAGTTGGAGTTGTTGGCAGGACTGAGCGACAGGCTGAAATGTATCTCAATCAAAAGAACTCCAAACTTCCCAGATCTGGCAAAGCATGTAGCGAACCTCTCTGGTGTGCATGTTCAATATGATGATGTCACAGTTAAACTTCAGGTCCGTCTTATTTTTCTTGCAAGGACAACACAAACCAACATTTGTGCATTTCTATTCCATGTTTAAAAAAGAATTTTCGAAACTATGGATTACCTCACAGCACTAAATGTTGGGGTCTTTTCGGCAGTCGAAATGCAGGTTTGTTGTCAGAACTGCAGTGAACATGCTGTGTTTATTCTGGTCACGTATTCTCTGTTTTTGTACCATTCCCACTTCAGCCATATTGTTACGCTGTTCTACATGCTGTGAATTTTAAATTACCTGTGGAGCCGCCTAGTTTCTCCTCCACACTTCTTCTTACCTGCTTGTACAACAAACATTTATTTTTATCATTCAAAAAGGAAAAGCTGGAGTGTCTGGAATCCCATGATTGTGTGCTTAACACAATGACGTCTGATCCATCTAAAATGTGCAAGGTTTGCCTGCTTTACACATACGCTTCCTTTCCACATTATAATGTGGCTTTCTGCCAGCCGCTGTCCTGCTCATTCTGTTGTTCCCTTATTCTCTCTCTGATACACACACACATACATATGAGCTACCCACATATATTCTTCTTGAATGCCCTCTCCTCTGTTAAAAACGGACTCATACTCATACTCTGGAAAAAAATTGTTTGGAAATACAATTTAAACCTCTCCAACACACAACTTTTTTTATATGTGCAGCCAGGTTGAAAAGATGGAACAATCGTCTGGGATAGTATTTTCTGCATTGGTCAAGGCTGCAATCAACTAGTACATACACATACACGGATACTGATAAAAGCATGCATTACAGTGACTGACAAAGGATATTATCCCTTTCGGTTTGATACATACTGAGGATGGACCCACGCTGCATTGCGCCACAAATGTGATGGATTCGTATTTTTCCATTAAGAGTCGTTTATTGGAAACACTTACATGGGTCATGTTAGATTTTAATGGAGGAGTAATGGACGTTGCGAAACGTGTGGTGGAAAAGACTATTGTGGTCATAGAGCTAATGGAAAATAATGAATAAGGAGCTGAAAAGATGGAGTGTTGAATTATGAACTGACATGTATTTTATTTGTTCTGTTTGTGTTTCATGGCAGGCTACAAAGTACAATAAAATGTTAGCTGTGGGACTTTTACATGCAACACACACAAAAAAAAAGGGAAAAAAAAGCTGCTTGAACTCAACCAACAAATAAAAGTACAAATATCCCTACATGGTAAATGAAGCTTGTTAGGTTCTGCTTAACTGAGTAAGGTCATTTTTGATACATTTTTGAAAGTATTTTGCTGATCTAGATTGAAACAGCCTTTGTGTGGACTTAGTGAATATTACCCATTACAAATCGTAAAACTTCAATCAAGCACATTAGTTTATAAAAGAAATATCCATAAATGTTTATAACAGAAAGTTTTGCTGAGTTCGTTTGCAGTTTTTGCCAGATTAGCTACCGAAGTTTTGCAAAAGTTAAACTTAATAGAAATGTTTCTCATTTAGAAGCAAGTGTGTGAATAATGTGGCTGACAATGATGACAGTCAGTTACCATCTTAAACTAACTGACTAACGTGCTGTACTCATTTATAATGCAACCTATAAAAACCTAACTTTTCTTAATCTGGCCGTGCACACAAGAGATAAGAAAATGATTGACTAAACCGACAGGTAAGAAGATGCAAATCATTTTGATGGCTAATACTTTCAAATATTTATTTTTGCAGTGTTAATACTATTACCTAATTATCTGGATCCTCTCTGTAACCTTTTGCAGTTCATTTCGAGGGCCAAACAAGAGAGAGCACAGCTGCTCCCTGGCCATTTGGGGGCTGTAATATCTAGAGTAAGTCTTTAGGAACCCCTCAAACAGCCAGTGCTCTTTAGAGCTCTATAAAGAGGCATTCAGGAGGTATTCAAATCGAGTGCCTGCAAAACTTAATGGATTCTTGGATCTCATAATGAAAAACAACAGCATTGGTATTCATGAAATATATATATATATGTATATATATATATGTGGATTTAAGTCAAAATTGGTTTACTAAAAGAAAGTATCTGCTTACAGGTATGCACAGAGTGGATAGTGGCTGTTTGTATGTGCTAAGTGTGTGCTTGCCTTTGGATGTGTGTGTGGCTCCCATCTGTTTTCCTCCTTCTTGCAGAAACCATCTCCTCCAGTTTGCTTTTGGCTACAATTTGTCCTCATTCCCTTCTGATGTTGAACCAAAAATTATAACAAAAGCCATCACCCCACATTGTTTGGTTTTCTCCTAGGGCATGTTGACATTTGATACTCTGTGCTCAATTATGATTCAGATTTCAACTGTCAAATTTAAAGTATGTTTGGTTCTAGTTTCAAACCTACCACAATTGTTGTTATGCATGCTTTTATTGGTTTCTTATGATGCATGTGGACAAGTTACAAGTATTAATCAAGACAACGCATAATTTGGATCTTCAAAGACGAAACCATGTCAAGAGTGACAGAGTTAAAGTACGTTTGCCACATTTCAAGAGAAAAATTAAGGTGGGCCCATTGTTTGTTTTTTAGGGTTACAGCAGGAATTATTAAAAAAAATGACGATATTGACACCGATCAAAGATTGGAGAGTTAAAAAGAAGTCTACTCAAATATGTGTGTATACTGTTATTTGGGCTGAAGTCTCGTTAAGGTTGATGAAATGAGCTTAAGTTGGAGAGCTGTAGCCAATATTTGCAGTAAACAAACACAATAAGAACACTTAAAAAAAAGGCCCCAGATAACTGATGCAGCAACTAATCTTGACAAATTAAATAAAACTTTCCACTTTTAATGAAATCCAAACGGCCATTTTTTCTATTTCAATCTTCAGGACCATGATTTATACCCAAGCCTTCCTAAGGAATCACAGCCCACAGAGTTCTTTAGTGTCTTAGAATTATTTTGTTTGTGTAAATTGGTCACGTTTCTTTTTTGTTTGTTTGTTATTTTTAATTAGGATGGCCACTGTAATGATGTCTAAGACCTCTTCTAAAAACAAATTTGCTTGATGAGCTTTAAATTTGTCAGATTACCAGCGCTTCTCTCCATACCCCCAATCTAACTCTATGTACTGTCATGATCCCTGTTGTTTTTCGTTGTTGTTTTTTGAGTTGGTGGTTTTGTTTTCTGGGTTATCGGTTAGCGTTGTTTGTTATTATTATTATTATTATTATTATTATTATTATTATTTTTAGTAGTAGTAGTAGTAGTAGTAGTAGTAGTAGTAGTATTGTTTTTTTTTGCGTTGTTCTGTGCTTTTAGTTGTTCTAGTTATTGTTTCTACTTTTATTAGTTTCATCTTGTTTATCTTGTATCTCTGTGTATTTATTTATGATTAGTGTAAGTATTGTTTCTCTTTTGTTTCATTTTTGTTCTGTTTTCTTTCAGCCGGCCTCTTTACAATTAGTCTCAGCTGCATTTACTTTCATTGATTTGGTTCTACCTCTCACCATTAGTATTTAAGCTTCTCTCCTCCTTTTCCTCCCTGCTGGATTCTCCCTCATGGTTCCCTATGTTCCTAGTGTGCTCATTGCTGTACGCTATGTAAGTTATCATTATGTTAAATAAATCCTCTACTTTGAAACTGCCGCTTTCTGCTATGCATTTTGGTCCGGTTACAAGTTCATGACATGTACATATTCTTAATCATAATCAAGTCAAGTTATTTTCTTATCTGAACCAATACATACATATTACTTCCAGTTAGAATAAAACATGCTGGTAAAAC